>ML110261.1:0-50793 GCA_003697995.1 Taxidea taxus jeffersonii | reverse complement strand
TTATTAATTTTTTGTGGGTTAAGTGTAATCTTGGAGCCCCGTGTGCCCATGGCTGCTTTAAATGAACCCTGACACTCTCAGATGCATCTTCCCATTATGAGGCTCATTTATATCATGTCATCATTCATGTTAAATCTTCAAAAAATTAACCAAGGCAAACAACAAAAATGGGCTATTCACTGTTCTCCCAGACCCATATCCCTTTCCCCAAAAGTTTCTAGTAAGTGTTTGGCTGAAGCATTCTTATGAACTTGGGTTCATTAGCTTCATTGTCATGGAAGTGATCAACATAGCCTTCCAGAAAGGAGTGTACAGATAGAATTGTGTGTGTGTGTGTGTGTGTGTGTTACGGACAACCCAATTATTATGTCAAAGACAAGATACAAGCTTGAACTCACCGAGCCTGTTAGCTTGATCCAGATCTGCTGAAGAACATGCATTTAAACTTTTGATGAAACACTTGGCTCATGGATATGTTGTGGTGACAATTTATGGGATAATGGCTCTTTTTAAAAAAAAATTTATTTATTTATGTATTTATGAGAGAGAGAGAGGGAGAGAGAGAGAGAGAGAGAGTGTGCACAAGCAGGGGGATGGGCAGAGAGAGAAGCAAACTCCCCGCTGAGCAGGGAGCCAGGCACGGGGCTTGATCCTAGGACACTGGACCATGACCTGAACCAAAGGCAGTCACTTAACCATCTGAGCCACCCAGGTGCCCAAGGATAATGCATGCTTGAAACAGTGTTAGATTTTGAAATCGATGAGTATAGCACTTAACTACTGTTTCAGACTTTTGCTGGTGCATTTTATTAACAAGTTGGGGGGAAATGTTTCAGGGGGATATTTAGGAGTGAGTGTTCCCCAGAATGGGTCCATACACTGAGATGAATGTCAACCACAGATTCTGTGCTTTAAAAGGAGCAGATAGATCAAGAAGCACTCAGAACTCGGGCTATGAGGATGTGACACTGCCAGATGAGTGAGCTTCCTGAAAAGTTAGGAGTGGGATTTGGGATGCTCTGTTGAAAACCAGGGAAAGCCTTTCATTGAAGGGCAGTGTACTTCATCAGCTGACAGAAATGAGCATGAAACGTGACAAATTCCACAGGAGAGAGAAGAGGAACAGGTCTCTCAAAGTTGCTGATGAATAATGGGGAAAAGAAGTTAAAACTTGCCTTTAAATAAGTTTGCTTTTTATATGGTTTCATGAAAAATGTTCCCATCATTCCCCATGTAAATCAGCATTTATAGCTACTGTCTTCTGCATTTGGTGATATCATAATTTTATTTCATTGGGAAATGAGCAATATGAGCATGAAGACTAGAAAGACCAAATCAAACATATTATGCAGAAAAAAGAGAGAGAGAGACCAAAATTATGGTATTTTGTGAGTATTTTCTCTAGAGAATGATGACTTTAATCACTTCATCGCTTACTCTCTTTCTTCACTGGTAAAATAGAGAATGATGGGCTGGATTGTTTTCTCAGTCTCATGAAAAATAATGGCTAATCCAGTGCTCCAGCTCAGAAAGGATTTGGAAAGCTTGCTTTTCTGATGCTTCAGAGAAAGTTCTGTGCTTGCTCCGTGTTCAGCCTTTCTCCCCAGAAAAGCCCCTGAACAGGAGGAATGAGGAATTTGAAAATCACCACCTATTCTGCATGTTGCCAGTGTCACTTATACCCTGCAAAGTGGGACCTGGGTCTGATGCTCCCCACTCACCCCCCTCCCAGGGAATTGCTCAGGCTTCTGGGAGATGGGCGCCCAGGTGGGGATTCAGCATTCTGAATTCCAAATGGCCCAAAGCGAGTGCCCAGAAACTAGCTGACACTTCATCTCCGAGCAGAAGGTTAGCTGAGGCTCATTTGATGTGGTACAGGCTTCACTGAGAGATCTTTCAGAGTGATAATAAAAGCAAAGCCAGCATGTTCATCTTCAAAGTCCTTAAAAAAAAAAAGAGCCTCCAAGTTGTAAAGGCCAGGAGGTACTTATGCAGCCAACAGAGAGGAAATGTTGACAACAGAAAGCATCAAAGGCTATCCCAGTGAGGGTCCAGTTTGTAAGAGCTTTGGGAAGGAAGATGGCTCTCTTAGGTTACCTGGTTACCAATAAACAGGTCCCTAATCACATCCTTTACTTTCTGTCTAGTCATATATTTATCCCATCTGCTCTTAAGTCATGAGTTAGAGACATTTCTTTATATGAGGAATTGATAAGACATTTGAGTTATGAGCCTGAATCTTTGTTTATTCAACGAAAACTCCAAAGATCCATATGGACTCATTTCGGTGCTGCTGACATTTTAGTACGAAAGATGAGGAGAGAAACCCTAAAAGCTTCTAGAGTGGAGGAAAGAAATAACAGCTTCTAGGTTAAAAGTGTGATGGGATGAGGGTCCGATTTCCATTTCTCATAAACAACATCAGATGTTAAAAACACAGTAGCACAAAGTCTTAAAAATACTTAAGAAAAGCATTTCTCATTTTGATTTGTACACCAGGTCAAATGAGATTGAAGTAAAGCCTTGTGGGCGTGCGTGCACTCAGGAAGCGCAACCCCGCATGTGTGCTGTGACATGGCGATTTTAGGATTTCCTCCAGTAAGACACAAAAAAAATGAATTCAAACAAAAGAGATAAAAAGGTAGGGAATAAGAGAAACTTCCTGAGCCAAGAAACTGGGAAAGCTTGAACGATAAGACTAAATAATTGTAGTTGCCTAATGTAAGAATAGAACTATTAATTAAAACAGCAAGAAGAACAAAACTCTAATATTTTAAAAATCAGATGATTTCAGCTTGGGAGTATTTTGGTTAATGGATAGCATGGTCTCGAATGATTACTTCAAGACAGCAACACATGAAGGAAAAAAGGCATCACTTCTCTAAGGACAAGCCATCCTGAATTACGCAGTTCAGTATACTGAGTCCTTCATATTTTCCTTCCACTCATGTATGATAAAACCTCAGGTCAAGGACCAGATGGGGGGGCTCCTGAGTGGCTCATTCGGTTAACAGCTCAGGTCATGATCCCAGGGTCCCGGGGTGGAGCCCCAGATAGGGCTCTGTGCTCAAAGGGGAGTCTGCTTCTTCCTCTCCCTCTCTCTCTGCCCTTCCCCTCCCTGCTTGTTCTCTCTCTCTCTCTCTCTCTCTCTCAAATAAATAAATAAAACCAAAATCTTAAAAAAAAAAAAGAAAAGAAGGACCAGATAAATAGCGTGTATTATATTTAAGCTGTGAAAGTCAGAACGCTCTGTGACATGTTACACATCTCAGCATTATTGAGATTTGCACTTACCTAGTATCTTTAATCTGAGAGAACAGATTCTTTATAAAAGTCATAAATGTCGCATTCCATAGAATTATCTCCTACTGTGGTGTCACTCTCAGAAATGCAAATGGCAGGGGTGCCTGGGGGGCTCAGTCTGTTAAGCCTCTGCCTTCAGCTCAGGTCATGATCTCAGGGTCCTGGGATCGAGCCTCCCGTTGGGCTCCCTGCTCCATGGGGAGCCTGCTTCTCCCTCTCCCTCTGCCTGCAGCTCCCCATGCTGTGCTCTCTCTCTCTCTCTGCGTGTGCACCAAATAAATGAATAAATTTTTAAAGAACAAAAAGAAAAGAAACGCATAGAGCAGGCAGTTAACGAGGCAGCAGCAACAGCTGATGAAGACCGGCGATCTCATGCAGCTTCCTGAAGACAAGACCCAAGAACAGGTTTGCTTTGGGGGTTACTTACTCTTGGGAGCATTTGCCTTCCCCTCCAGTGTCCCAGAGTCCGTCTCCTGATGCATTCAGTCTTCAGCTTTCCCCCTGGAAAAAGTAGCCGTAGGAAAGTCTGGTGTGCTCAGGAAAGGTTGGCATCTCCTAACCCGAATCCCTCACTGAGCAGACCTTCCTGTCCTTCGAGGTGAGTGAATGTGCCTTTTAACTTCCAACATAACCAGTTCTGGCTGATTATGTGATGGAAATTGTGGGAACAGTGAACCTCACAGGCTGCTTGTCTCTTGGAGCTGTGAATTGGTGGTTTTGCACCGAGATTCTTCTATTGTATGAACACTCAGAAATGCCCTAAATGTTATAAAAAGTAGCCCCAATGTGAACTTTTGGAAATTAGCAGTGCTTTTAAAGACACCTTTTAACACTTAAGAAAATAACAAACAGGAGAGGCGCCTGGGTGGCTCAGTGGGTTAAGGCCTCTGCCTTCGGCTCAGGTCATGATCCCAGGGTCCTGGGATCGAGGCCCACATCGGGCTCTCTGCTCAGCAGGGAGCCTGCTTCCTCCTCTCTCTCTGCCTACTTGTGAACTCCATCAAATAAATAAAATCTTTAAAAAAAAAAAAAAAAGAAAAAGAAAATAACAAAAGGAAAGTAAAGAGGGATGGACAGTGAGGGTTGTAACCAGCCCAGAGTGTTGCTGGACAACTGACTTCCTTCCCTTCTCTTCTCTTTCCACCATTATTTTTTTTTAAGATTTTATTTATTTATTTGACAGACAGAGATCACAGAGAGGCAGGCAGAGAGAGAGAGGGAAGCAGGCTCCCTGCCGAGCAGAGAGCCCGATGCAGGGCTCGATCCCAGGACCCTGGGATCATGACCTGAGCCGAAGGCAGAGGCTTTAACCCACTGAGCTACCCAGGTGTCTCTCTTTCCACCATTATTTGCAAAATTTTGGAAATATTTAAAGATCTAGGAAGAATCATCTCTCCCGATTGCTGCAGGTCAGTCTGTACTTGACTTTCGATGTTTCCAGATGTTTCTTTTTCTCTCCACATCAAAATACTTGAGACTTGACATTCGAAGCAAAGGGACCGATAATCAGATTCTGCCTTCTTTCTCTTTCTCTTACGGAGCCCTGGGGAAAGCTACAATGCTGAGAGTGATATTGGTGTTCTGGGCTGCATCTTCCTCATGAGAAAAATGAGGGTTCTGGTTCTCAATAGATTTCCTGCCAGCCTAATGGTCCATGACTTTGCATTTTTCCAGTACTGTTTTCAGTCTCTCAGAAACCTTCAGAGAGAAACTTTATGACTGGTCTCCTTTCCTCCTCCCTCCCTCCCTCTTCCTTCCTTCCTTTCTTCCTTTTCTTTCCCTTCCCTCCCCTCCCCTCCCCTTTCTTTCCTTTCCCTTAAATTCTGGCTATGCCTTTGAGGTGTTCCCTTGCAGTTTTCACTCCTCACCTGTTGACATTGGTTTCTATCCTGTGTTCATTTCTCATGGCACATCGCTCCTACTCTGCCTAATTATTTTCATGAATTGTAAATATTCATGCATACCCATTACAAGAAACTCTTCAGAGCAAAGCATTACACGAAGAGTTGTTTTGTGTGTACAAGGAAGAGTACTATAGTCATTTAGCATAGAAATATATCCTTCCAGAAATAGTAATGGTTGGTGGCCCGAGAGCATCAGTATTCCTCATTCTAATGGTTTTGAGTAATGACCACTCACAAAGACCTGTCTCCTGGCAATAGAAAAAGGCTAACCTGCCTCCTAATAACTTAAGAAAATCTTTGTCAAGTAAAATGTGGAAGGACAGAAAAACAGACTTACTGTGAGACCTGAAATATATAGCAATATATCAAACAAACTAGTCTTAAGTCATAAAACTCAGAAAAATATAATCATAGATAAATAAAACCATTTGTGTCACCTAACAGAACTTTGATGTGCAAAGAAGATATTATCTTACATTTGTGAAGCGAACCATTGCTGCCATTATAAGCAAAAAGATTTCCTGTTGGTTTCTGGAAAACAGTGGAATTGGATAAAGGTCTTTTTTTTTTTAATTTTTTTTTTAAGATTTTTTATTTATTTCACAGACAGAGAGAGATTACAAGCAGCCAGAGAGGCAGGCAGAGAGAGAGGGGGGAGCAGGCTCTCCACTGAGCAGAGAGCCCGATGCGGGGCTCGATCCCAGGACCCTGGGATCATGACCCGAGCCGAAGGCAGAGGCTTTAACCCACTGAGCCACCCAGGCGCCCCTGGATAAAGGTCTTTTGCTTGTAGCTATGGCTTAAGCAAAATATGATGGCTCAGAAAATATGCTACTAGAACTTACTGGGCATAAAACTTGTCTAATAAATTTGAGTGATATGTTATAAATTACCTCTCTGGCTAAGAAAACGCTTTTGTCCTTATGTCCTCGGTGTCATGCCAGTGGGATCCACTTAATACTTAAAGAGACAACTGCTCGCTGAAGGAATTTCTTTGGCCTCTGGTTGTTGGACATTAGGATAACTATGAAATATGGAAAGCAGAAGTGACATTATTTTCCGGTTTTGCCCTCATCTGGACAACAACTGAGTAAAGAGTTTCCTGAGCTACAAATATTGTCTTGATACAGAATGAAACATTTGATACAAAAATTATTTCCTCTGTTTACCTTCCGATGTCCTAGAGGATTAAGCATGGGATTTTGAGTTCTCCTGGACACTGTATTTCTTCCTGGTGCCTGGTCAGTGAGGAACGTGTGCAGCTGCAGTCTCCTGGGCTTACGCAAGCCTGGGAAATGTAGCACATTCTGGCTGAAGATCTAAATGTAGCCTGTACTAAGCCACATACTGTTACGCACATTTATAGACAGAGAGAAGAATGGAAGCGTACTCGCTTTATTTCTGGGGGGAATAGGAGATGAAATGTAACACACGGTATGCCAGTGTGAGGAGGGCTCTGCAGGAAGCCTTGCCTGTCTACACCTCTCAGCACTTGTGTTTACCAGGGCTTTTGTCTCCTGTCCGCTCTCCATCACTCAGCGCCCCGGATTCTCACCCTCGCTCATGGCTTTAAACCCTCCGTACACTGAAGCCTGTACAGCTCTGATCTCTTCCCTGGAGCCCAGACTCAGAGTCCGACTACCAAATCCATGTTTTCCTTGGAGTGTGTACTGAGCATCTCCAATGTAACATGACCCAAACGGGACCTCTGATTCCCCCAAACTGACTCTCGTCCTGTTTCTCTCTCAGTAAATGACATACCATTTCACCCAGTTGCTCAAGCCAGAATCACAAGAGGAGTTGTGCTGGACTCTGCCTTTCCTTTCCTCCTCACATCCGTTGGCACCACCAGCAAACAGTACTGGCTGTGGCTCCAAGGACACCCCACCTTCCCTTACTGCCCTCACCACTGTCCTTCTCTCCGGACATCAGCGTTACCTGAGTGGTCTTTGCTCACTCATGCCCTGTCCGCCCATGGTCTGTTCGCCACAGAGCATCCATATTAAGCCTTAAAACAGTTTTCTGTCAGTTGGTGTTACTCTTCATTTTAACCCCGGGGAATAGAATCTAAAGCTGTCATCCTGGTTGATGTGGCCCCAAAGGATCTGGCACGGACTGAGTTTCCAGCTTTATATCCTACCACTTTCCCCCTCACAGTAAGAACAGGGGACCTGACAGTTCTCTTCAGTTTGGGTACATTTTGTGACATGGCTTTGACACTCACTGTTTCCTTTGCTCCCAGCCTTCGTTACTCCAGTGCCAGCCCCTAGTGATAACCGTGACCCTGCTGTCTGCCACGGCAGGCCGAGGCTCTTCATCCCCTGACTGCACCAGCGTCACAGCCCTTGCCAACACAATGCATCTCTCCTCCTTTCCCCTTTCTTTTTCTTTTTCTCTTTTCCTTTTTGTCATAGCAGAAATCATCAAAGGTCTTCTGTAAAGGACTGAATGGTAAATATCTTAGGCTCCATGGGCCAAGGGGCAAAATCAAGCCACTGTTCTTATCAGAAGGCATATTGTTACCCCCCCCCCACACACACAGAGTTGCATACACTTTACCTTTAAAAATATAAAGACCCTTCTTAACTTATGGGTCATCCCAAAATGGGTGGGAGATAGGATGTGGCCCAGGGGCCATAGATGGATGACCTCTGATCATTATCACTCAATAGAAAAAGGCATCAGTATAGGACGGAATTTGAAAATTTGACTTATCCCAGTGTCCCTGGCACTTAGAGGAAACAAAGAGTCAAAACAGCGACAATAAAAAATGCTCAAAAAATTAAAGGAAACTATGCTAAAACAAGTAAAGGAAGATGTGATGGCCATGTCTCATCGAATAGTAATATCATTGGATCAATAGAAATTACAAAAACAGCCAGTGGAAATTCTGGAATTAAAAGCACAATAACTGAAATGAAGTAGCCAGTAAAGTGGATGAACGGTAGATTTGGGTTGTCAGAAGAAAGAATTGGTAAACTTGACCATAGATACCAATGGGTAACATGCAAAGTGCCGAACAGAGAGAGAAAGGATAGAGAAGGATGAACTTGGCTTCAGGGAAATGTAAGATACCAGTAAGTGCACCACCATAAATCTGTTGGGAGTCCAGAAGATGGGGTGGAGAGAAAGAGCAGGAAAAATAATTCAAAGAAACAATGAAGAGCATTTCCCAAATTCAGGGAATCCAAGAATGTAAAAGAATCCAAGGAGGATAAATGCTGGAAGAGCCACACCTAGACACATTGCAGTATAAATGCTGAAAGCCAATCACAAAGAGAGAATCTTGGAAGCAGAAAGAGAAAAATGTCACATCGCTTATAGAGGAATCCTGATAAGGTCAACAGCTGACTTCTCATATGCAACAATGGAGGCCAAAGGGCAGTGGGATTGTATGTTCAAAGTACTGAGAGAAAAAGCAAATTTCAACTAAGAAACTCATGTTAAGATCGAAATAACAAACTCTATAAATGTATACATGTTCTTTTCAGAGTTTCTTTAAAAGACATCATATTGTGTGTGTTAATAATTACACCAAGGTATTACAGAGGGTGTGACTTAGAGAGATGGAATATTATAGTAGAAATTATGTGCATTAATTATCATATACAGCAGTAATAGCCCACAAAAGGACTGCTAATAAATAAAAATTTATAATGCTATCCTAAATTTCATGAGGAATTGTAAGTGACACAACACAGCCAAAACAATCCTGAAAAAACAAAAACAAAAACAAATTCAAGGACTCATTCTTCCTGATTTCAAAACTTTCTACACAAATATAGTCATCAAGAAAATGTGTTGCTGGTCTAAGGGTAGAAATATAGATCAATTTAATAGAGTTGGAACCCACAAATAAACCATCACATTTATAATCAATTAGCTTTTGATGCAGGTGCTGAGATAATTCAGTGAGTAAAGAATACTGTCTTCAGTAAATTGTTCTGTGACAATTGAAAATCCACATGCAAAAGAATATAGCTGGATGCTACCTCATGCCACATAAAAAATTAATTCAGATTGGTTCAACAATTTAAATGTCAGTGCTGAAACTCTAGAAGTCTTACAAGAGAATGTAGCCATAAATTCTTATGAGACAGGATTAAGGTGGGTTTCTTAGGTATGATATTGAAAGAAGAACAATAGAAAGAAGCAGGTAAATCAGACTTCACCAAAACTGAAATCTTTTGTGCTTCAAAAAACAGCATCGAAAACTGGGAATGACAGCTCATGGAGTGGGAAAAAATATTTTCAAACCATATCTCTGAGAAAGGACTGGTATCTAGAATATATAAAGAACTCTTATAATACAGTAATAAAAAACAAAAAAGTTCAGCTACAAAGAGCCAAAGGGTCTCCGTACACATTTCTCCAGAGAAGATATACAGATGGCCAATATATGCATTAAAAAGATGCTCATCATTAGCAGTCTGGGAAACGCAAATCAGATCCACAATGAGATGTCACTGTACAGTCACTGGAGTGATTATAATCATAAAGACAGAACATACGTGTTGCTGAAAATGTGAATAAGTTGAAACCTCATACACTGGTGAGGGGATCGTAAAATGAGGACACTGCTCTGGAAAACAATCTGGCAATTCCTCAAAAAGTTAAACATAGAGTTGCCATATGAACCAGCGATTCCATTTTTAGGTAGCTACCCAAAAGAAATGAAAACATATGTCCACACGAAAAATTGTCCATAAATGTCCATGGCAGCATTATGCATTATTCATAATAGCTAAAAAGTGGTAACCGCCCAAATTTCTAAACTCACTCTCCTAGGAACCTGCTCTCTGCTTTTTTCATCTCACTGGCAGGGACACACTGGCTGGTGTTAGAGAAGTCCAGCCTCGCCCGACTGCACGTAGGCGCTGGTCTTTATCTGCGTGCAGGCCTTGAGCGTCACTGTCGGCAGTCAAAAAGCATCAGCATTCGCCATCCCCGTCACCAGAGCACCTCCCTCAGAAGCCACTGTTCTGTTGCCTCGCTCGCTGGGGTGGCTGGAGGCCAGGCAGTCTTGCTTCTTTCCTCTCTGCTTAAATAAAGTAGAGAGCGCTGTTTATGTGGCTGGTCTCTGCTCTTCCCCTGGAGTGACTCACGCAGGATTAGATGGAAACTGCCCCCCCGCCATCTGCATGCATGTACATATGCACACACGTGTGCACACACTCCTCCCCGCCCACCCTTCACTTTTCTGTCCCTGAGGGTGTCGGCTCAGTGATAGTTAATATACAGTTTCTAGAATAATGGCCAGCACCGCCGAGGCACTGTATTAATCATGCCCTTTGCTTTCTGTGTTTGCTGATATTACGACGTCGGGGGGCTTCTTGTTCTCGGAGACAGTGCCCTCCGTGAGCTAGCCAGTTCCTAGACAATGTGAAGCACTTGCCGACCTGTCCCAGGCCCACACCCCGGCCCCGGCCCCTGTTTGTGGCTCATCCCCGAGGCCATTGTCCACCTGCCTTAATCCCAGGGGGCCGGGTACCAGACAACTAGGGACAGCCCCTAGGGCTTGCTGTCGTTACACAGACTGGCTGGTCCTGAGCCTGCCTGCCCTGCCCTGCCTTGCCTTTCCATCGAGACCACAGGAAAGACGCTTGTTCATGTTCTGCCCCTCATTCCCTCTGCTTCTTATTGACCTGGTGCTTCCCACGTGGCCTCACAAGCCATCCCATGGCTCTTCTTTCTCTGCTGGAGGACAGAAACTTATTACTACTTGACCTTCTGTGTCTCTGTGTCTTACCATACCTGATTTTTCAAATCCCTCGTTTTAACCCTTAAAACAAGCCTGCAGTAAATGACAGCTGTTTGTTATCGTAGGTGTTCATTGTGGCCTTTGGCCATTTGCAGCGAGCGAGAAGGTGTGA
Organism: Taxidea taxus jeffersonii; assembly: GCA_003697995.1. Taxonomy (NCBI): domain Eukaryota; kingdom Metazoa; phylum Chordata; class Mammalia; order Carnivora; family Mustelidae; genus Taxidea; species Taxidea taxus. The sequence goes on along the minus strand of ML110261.1, from coordinate 39,713 downwards.
TGTGGAGTGATCACCTCGGCATCAGGGATAACGCCAGGAAGCAATGTCTGTAGCGCTAACCACGGAACAGGGGAGAGTAGAGCAAATGTACCCCAGGAACATGAAACCTAACATGAAACCTCAGTTTCGAGCATCCCCTGACCTCCTCTCCAGGCTCCTCTGCCCTACACATCCCAGCATCGCTGCTGTTGCCCTGAATAGGCCATCGCCAGTGATGACTGGGGCGTGTGAAAAAAGTTCTTTCCCTAAAGGAAGTCAGTTCTCTAGAGCCTTATGGAATAGGGGCCAACCTGAAAGAAAATGAAGTCAGACAAAGAGTCATTTTCTACATCCTAATAAAACAGAGTTGCAGGAGGTTCCAAAAACTCCTCCCTGGGCACCGAAGTCTTCGTTCCCCGTTTGTGGGACAGTGGCCCCGGGAGGACCGTTGGCACAGAGAGAAACTGACGCGACGAGCCGCGGACGGCGACGATGCCATTCCTCGGCCGCTCGGCGACGATAAGGCCGGCCGGGGGTGAAGCAGCTTTGCAACTCCTTCCTCTTCGTTCCTCTTCTTTCTGGATCGTGTGTGGGCGACCAGAGGCAGGGATTCAGCCTGGGGCTCAGGGGTCGTGATTTGAGACTCCGCATCAGAGGGTTGTTCTTTGAGGCCCTTTCCTGGGCAAGAATATAGAGGGAGGATGTAAAAAATACCATTTGTCTAATGACGACCTCTTCTAGTCGATGGACTGCATGTCTGAGTAACAATAGCCCCTCACCTCCACGGCCTAAAACTCGGTTCAACTTGCTGACGTTTCCAGCCCGGAGTGGAAGATTCGCTAGCATTTATCACAGACGTAAAGGCGGACCGGATCGATAGAACTAGGAAAGGTGAACGTTTTAAATCATCCTCTGATTGTAGCTGCGGGCACTTCCATTTCCTTTTCTGTTAGGTAGAGATGCGTATGAAGTAGTGAGCCGTTTGCGTTACAGGAGAGAGAGGGAGAAAAACAGGAAGAGGGCAGATGGAGGAGACTGATTAAAATTACTGTTTCTTTTACTGGATCAAGATCCGGCTTTCAGGTATTAACCACAAAAAAAGTGTTGCCTTTAGGGCACCTGGGTGGCTCCGTCAGTTAGGCGTCCAGCTCTTGATTTCAGCTCAGGTCATGATCTCAGGGTCCTCAGATCGAGCCCAGCGTCAGGCTCCACGCTGGGCATGATGCCTGCTTGAGATTCCCTCTCTCCCTCCCTCTGCCCCTCCCCTTGCTTACTCTCACTCACTCTCTCTCTCTCTGTCTCTCAAATGAATAAATAAATCTTTAAAAAAATTTTTGCTCTTGATGTTTTCTAAGGTATGCTGATATGGTAAATATTATAACAACAACAAAAATATTTCCTTTCCTTATCCTTGAAGGTAGGATACGTTTGAGATATGCTACTCAAAAATTGACATGACCTTTTTGATACAATTAGAATCCATGTTAATGATGAAGGGAAATCTTTGCATGATGCTCTGTAAGGTTCATCTGTCCTCTGTAATTCCTTTGATCATATTGACTCCATGGTCTAGAGAGGTCATGTGTCTGGCTCTCCGTGACAGTGATGTGAAGGTCGACTTTTGACCCAGGTTTTATTTTATTAAACATGCACATATTAAATCAAGAGGGTGATGCTTGCATCGGGCTCTTTCTGAGTGTCTTGGAATGACTGCTTTCCCTTCGTTTCTAGGAAAAGCTCCTCTCTCCCTCTAGGACTTGCCTTGCCCATGACATACTGACTTTCACTGTTACTTAAGTTTTGCTAGTGAACGTTGTAGGGAAGCAATAAAACGTTACCCAGAGGGAAAATAAAAATGGGAAAAAAAAGGGAAGGGAGAGAAGGAGATTTTAGGATTTTAGATGACCAGGTCCTTTCCACGTTCCTGCGTGTTAGAGCTGAAGCCGCCATTCCCCTGAGCCATGGGTGCTGTGGGTAGACACGGGAGGGCTCTCGTTCCCGTGCAAAGTACTGGCAGGGTTACTTTCTACACTAAGTATAACTACTAAGAAATTTGGATCTCAAAATGTGCCCTTCTCTGCTTTTTTTTGTTTCTCTCTCTCGGGGACGGCTCCCCTAAGCCAGGCCTGGACGCGTGGACTCAGGAGCCGGCCAGCCCGGGTTCGAGTCCGGCTGGCCTGGGAGAGGTGGGGCCGGCACGTTCTGGAGGCGCACGTCCGCGATGCGAGAAGTGGGGCCACCATCACGCCGCCCCGTGTTGCTGCGTTTAGCGAGGAGTTACTAAAAGGCGCGGAGGGCTTGTTGTTCTCCTAGCGCGGAGAGCCCAGTAACGACGGGGTAGTTGATTCTACACGTAGCGTGTAGGGGTCCTGTTGTTCGAGTACGGAGCCCCGGAGGAGCGGCCGCTGAGTGAGCACGACGGGCGGGCGGGGAGCACTGAAGGCGGCCATCAAGGGGCCGCGACATGCAGAGGCCGGGAGGAAAGGACGTGGCAGGAAGGGCCCCGAGAAGGGCCGGTCCCTGCGCTCTGCTCTCGTGCCTTCTTGACCGGACGGAAGGTTGGTGGCGGCCCTGGGCCCAGCGAGTCGGTGCCATTTTTCCAATTGCTTTTTCCTCACTTTGTCTGTCTGTGTCACGGTTTTGGTAATTCTCTCAGTATTTCCGACTTTGTCCTTACTCGCCTCCGTGCTGTGATCGGTCACCCGTGCAAGCAGCTCGCTTCTAGCTCAGGTGATGGTTAGTTAGCGTTATTTGGCAGTAAAGTATTTTATATTTAAGGTGTGTACATTGCTTTTTAGACAGAAGGCTGCTTCACACTTAAGAGACTACAGTTTAGTGAAAACATAACTTTTATATGCCCTGGGAAGCCAAAAAATGCGCTGGACTCGCTTTCTCACCACATTGCCTTTATCGCGGTGTTCTAGAACAGAGCCGCAGGGTCTCTGCGATGCGCCCACGAAGAATGTCAGGGAGAGGAGCCTTCGGCTGTGTCCTGAACAGGAGCTGCTGTGCCAGCCCAGAGAGGGAAGGAGCCGCCTTGCTGGGGGTTCAGCAGAGACGGGCGGGGAGGCATTGGAGAAAGACTGCAGAGTCTTCTTTCAGGGGAGTTGGGGGGGGCTGCATGGGGGAGCCAAGAGGGAGACATGGTCAAGAAAGGGTTACGTGGAACGTGGGAGAAAGAGCAGCCCAAGGGTACACTGCCCAATGATGCATCGGAAGGAAAATGGATGATGTAAGAGGCAGCCGGAGCCACTTCTGGAGTCGGAGAGGAGCAGTGGGCTCTGGTGCACACACGGAGAGGAGTGCCAACCTGGTCATTTCACACTTACAGGTGGCACCTGCTGTATACACAGATAGAGATGCTGCTGGTGGTTATCCTCCCCACCTTTCATTTGAGTTCTGTCTGTTCCTGTCTTCTCAGTTTATGAATTTATCATTTCCTTATGCTCTTGGATGTGCTCATTTTTGTGTCTCTGAACGCCCTGCCTTGCTCACCCACCCTTCACCCAGAAGGATGGCAAGATGTGGCTAATAGTACACACTGCTGTCCCTGGAAACCTGAACAGCAAGAGAGATGTCATTGTCCAGATAGGGGTACCAACAGTGTGGATAAGTGACCTCCCAGGTCTTCAAACACTAAAATGGGAAGCCAGACCTTGAGACGTGGATGCGTCCATTTGGGAAAAACAGGCCGGGTGAGTACTGCTTCCTTGGCAGTTGTAGATTTCTGAAACATCTGCTCGGGAGATGCCGATGGGCAAAGCATAGATATTTCCACCAGGCTTTAGAGGTACATGCTTCTAGATCCCTGTTCAATTTTGGACACTGGGATATTGACAGACGCATGTCTGGGTTTGGGGCTTGATCCCTCCCATGTCCCTTGGCTCTTGTGAGAGCAGGGGTGTAAAGCAGGCGTTTCTGCATCCCAGGGCTAGAACCACATCGGTAACTGCAGATTGATGGTGTCACAGAGGGGTCCCGTGTTTATGGCATCCTCCTGGGTTGTGTTCCTTTGTTGCTTTTATTGCCATTTCAGAATGTTTTTCAGAAACCATAAGAAAGTACAAGTTTTGTTCTCAGAAGTAAGTACACACTTGTTATGACCATGTTTGTTGTGGATTAGGAACTGTGAAAACATAATGCAAAGCCCCCACCCACCTGTGTCCAATCTCCATTTGGGAGACAGCCCTCAGAGCTGGGCAGTCGGGGATGGGAGGTCCCAATGCTTCCCCGAAGCTCACTTTTACAAGGTGAGCTCACCTTGTAAAAGAAGATTATTTGTGATGTTACCATCAGAGGCGCAGACCCATAAAAACCTCTTCACAAGCGTGAGCTGCTGTTTATGAAACACTTTCTTAAATGTTTTTCAATGATTATCTACCAATGCTATGCTTCTAAAATCTTCAGGCATGTTGAAGTCAAGACAAGTCCATTGATCGAGTCAGAGGCTTGCTGAGAGAATTGATTGGGGAAGAGGAGGTCATTCACTAAATAGCAATAGTGAACAAAAGGACCATAGAAGGATCTGCGGTGGCCAGTGTTTTCAGTCTGTCATGCAGAAGTGAGCCCGGGGCCCTCACTGTCTGGGTAGCCAGGCAAACATCCTTTCCCGCCTCAGCGCTCACAGCCTCCAGATGGCAGCATTGGTCCCTCACACCGCAAGCAAGATGGCGGGTGATGACATGATGTTCACCGTGTTCAGGTGGACATGAGAGAGGGATCCCTCGGAAGGAGGAACAGCGGTGTGCTTTGGGTTCGCGTATAGTGGGGCGGGGGGAAGCACGTGGTTGCACAGTCTGCCGTCTACAGGTGGACCTGTCCCATCGGGAATTGGTAGTAGTGTGCACGGCCCAACAAAGGAAGCCTTTGCCCACAGTAGGAGGCTAGGGCGGGTGGTGGGCAGTTGGTGGTCAATGAGGTAGATTGAGGATCTGCCTCCCTCACTGTGGACATTTGGTAGAGATGCACAGACCAAGCAAAATCTTCTGGAAAAATGGGAGGAGCTGTGTGCTATGAGCTCTGCCTTGGATACTAAGCATCAGGGAGGATGGAGTAGGGCGCTGCGTGTCCCAGGATGGTTGATGGTGGTTCCCCATCCTGAGCAGACCCTGTCCATGCTTTCCACGCCCTCCCTCTGGGTCCGTGTTCTGTCCTCCCCCGTCTCCCCGTGCACATCCATGTGCACACACGTGCACATTTTTTATTTCCACCCCATGAACAAAGTGCTCCATGGAGCTGTTCTCTTATTCTTTCCTCCTAGGGGTTAACTCACATGGAGGGTTCATGACCTAGGCTCTTGAGTCAAGCATCAAAACAGATCCCACCTTGTGTCTCTGAAATGGCTTCTCAGATCGACATATCTAGGCGAGGGTCACCATATGCCTTTAGATATGTACAACCCAGACCTTGGCTTTTCTCTCTCTCTGCTGAAAATCAGATGCCATCATTCCACACACCATGTTCCTCCAAAGTCGTAAGACCCTGTGATGGGGGCTCTGTGGCTGCAGCATCGTGCCAGCCGTCGAGGCTGACAGAAGAAACCACACAGGAAATAAGTGCCCCTGGCGTCCAGGGCCTCACCCTCCAGAGGCATGACGTGCTGCCCTCCTCGGGCTTCTCCGGGCAAGCTGACTTCTGGTCCGAGGCAGCAAACACACGCCAAGGAACTGCCTGGTGCCTGCGAAGCAAGGCACCGAACATCAGGGCCTTTGCTGAACCGCAGGTCCTGCTTCTGTATTGGCCTCCCTCTGTCTTCCAGAATCTTCTCAGGAACAGATTCCTGTAACCCGTCTTCCAGGGCTTTCTCCACTCCCAGGCTGTGCTGTTGTTGGTATATTCACTTCATGCTGTCTCCGACGAGTCTCTTTTCCCTCCTTGGCAATGAAGAAAGTTGTATTCTTGCAGCTCTTTTGTTGGGAACCCAAAGCCAAGGGAACGGAGCGCTGGGTGGTTATTAATCCGGAGTCTGTTGGTCAGGGGCCTCCCGAGACACAGGAAAAGAGGGCATATGCGCACCCGTGCAGGGAGGATCGTGGCCAGGCATTGGCCCGCAGGGTTCTGGAGGCGGGTCAGTCCTGGCTCTGCAGGTGGGCCGACACGCTGGTGGCCACGGAGGAGCCCGTGCACATCGGATGCGGTGGCCGTCGCTGCAGAATGCCTTCTTGCCTGGGGGCGGGGACAGACTTTTGCTGATTCAGGCTTTCACCTCATCGGACGAGGCCCAAACCCATTAGGAAAGTAATCTTCTCTTCTCCGAGTCCGCCGACTGAAACCTAAATCTCATCCCAAAACACCCTCCGAGAAGCATCCAGAGTCACGTTTGACCACGTCGCTGGGCGTCGGGGCCCAGCCACCTCGACACAGAGAATTAACCGTCAAACCATCGCTGTGTTTTCTTGGTGCTTTGGTTTAAAGCATTAAGATGTATGTCGTGTGAAGCATCTTTTGAAAACTGGCTAATCACTCAGACTGTGAGGGGAATGATTCAAGCTGCCCTATGGGCTGTGCCTGCGAGGGCTCGCGGTCAGCATAGACACGGTTTTCCTGCCTCTGCCGCTGTGCGCGCTGTTCAGTTCGGATGCGGTTAATAAGGTGTGGTTGTTTAGCTCTCCCCAACGCAGGGTCACTCGGGGTGAGATTTGGCATAAACCAGAGTGTCTCCTTTGTGCGAGGATGCATGTGTGTGTGCACGTGTGTGTGCATGTGTGCACATGTGAGTGTGCACGTGCGCGTGTGTGAGAGTGTGTGCGCGCGTGTGTGCTGTGTTCAAGAGCTTCCTGATGCCCGATCGCTGCCCTGTGTGGGCTGTGTCGTCGCTTGCCACCACCGTGGAATGGAAGGATATGCCGTCTGGGAAACGGATCCCAGAATCCTTGTTGTTTCTCTTAAAACTTGCTGAAAAGTCCAGCAGTGTATGTGGAAACCCGTAGCTCGGTAGTTTCCAGGAGTGACCCTTGCCAGCGAGTCCTCAGATATCCGGGGCTTGGAACAGGACACCTGTGGGACCGCGGCGCTGAGTTACTGAGACCGAATCGTGCTCCGCTTCGAGCCGGTCCCGGCAGAGTGATGGGACTCACAGAAACAGCCTCGCTAATCAGTTTGCACAAATGCAGAACTTCTCTGTGGGTTCTCGGGGGAGTGGCCGCGCGACCCACTCCTGCCCGGGTGCTGGTGGAGCACCTTCATTTCCCTGGGACCAGCTTTCCAAGCTGCTGTGTGAATCCGCGGGCTGTGACAGGACCGGGCGGGCCCAAGTAAGCGTGCAAGCCAACCACAGAAGGACACGTGGGAGAGGGAACACCTCGCCGTCATGACTCTGGTTTTCACTGTAACTCTTTGCTTCTGAGCTCCCCAATCTAGGCTCTTCCTCTAAGAGTGAAGTTGCTGGGGTGAGGCAGGGGGCGGGTTCCAGGGAGAATGGGGGTGGGGTAAGACCCTTTTCAGGAGGCAGAGCTCAACCATTAGGACACCACAGACCTGCAGCCCCCTAGACACAGAGCTCCCCCTTGCCTCTGTGGCCGTCATCCCTCCTCCTTCTCCTGTCTCCGCCTCCCCCACTCGCCATCAAGCTGGCTGAGACTGTTGTCTTCACGGAGGCGTCACCCCCAGGAAGTCACCCCAAGACAGCAGCAGTCCGTGGCCCTGCGGACGAGCAGCCTGCGCTGTGTGTGGACAGTGCTGCCCGTGACACTTAACACTTGGGACCACCCTTCCGCTTGCCCACCATGCCCAGTGGCCCGTGGGGGATATGGAGGGCCCAGTTACCCTTGTCCCTCTGCCTGGGATCAGAATGAATGGAGATAGAAGTCAGACAGATGGAAATCAGAAATCCTCTTCTACCATTCAGGATGTTCTCTTGGAAAATTTGACTTGTCTCTGGCCCCAAATGGCATGCAGTCAGTTAGCCCTGGTCCCTGGTGGAGATCAACAGCTGTAGGAACCCCTGCTGGAGATGCTGCCCAGGAAGAGTTAAGGCAGCAAGGAGCAGGTAAGAAAACAGGCGTGCTGTCAGAAAGGAAAAGGGGAGGGGAGGGTGCTACTGACGATGCTCCGTCCTTCTCCGTAGGGGCTTGAGAAAGGCATGGATGAGATAAGGTCCTGGTCTCTATCTTTGCTCCTCAAGCAGGTGGGTTAGTCAGGGTTCACCAGAGAAACAGACCCAGTCGGGGGTGTGTGTGTGTGTGTGTGTGTGTGTGTGTGTGTGTATGTATATGTATATATATATATATATATATAGAGAGAGAGAGAGAGAGAGAGAGAGAGAGAGAGAGAATTTTATTTTAGGGAGCTGCTTTTGCAATGGTGGGGGCTACTAGGAAGTCCAGAGGGCAGGTCAGTAGGCTGGAGGTTCAGGTAAGAATAGATGTTTCAGTCTTGAATTGGATGACGGGAAGCTGGGGCAGAACTTCTGTGTTGCAGTTCAGAGGCAAGACCCCTTCTTCTTTGGAAAACCCCGGTCTCTGTCCTTAAGGACTGAAGCTGATTGCACGAGACCCCACCCACATTATGGAGGGTAATTTGCTTAACCTCGAATCAACCGATTGTGAATGTTAATAACATCTTTAAAAAGAATGCTTTATAGCAACATCCAGAGAGTGTTGGCCAAACACACGCCCACCTTAGTCTTGCCAAGTTGACGCATAAAGTTAACCATCGCAGCACGGAAATGGGAAGGGGAAGCCGAGGGGACAGGGGCTGGGCGCAGCCTTCCACGTGCTTGGAGAGGCAGAAGTCATTCTCCCTAACATCAGGCACGCCTGGTCTGCTATAAATATTCACCGCATGTGTGGCTTTCCCCAAGTCCTAAGGCAGTGGATTTCCTTATTTCTTTCTGCCTCTTGGGAGCCAGCCAAGGGTGCTTTGGGCAGGGAGGCATAGCTCTAAGGCAGAGGGCAATAAACTGGTTTTAACTGTATGCACTTGGGGTAAAAAATTTAACCACATGCCTTGGTACGATATCTATTTATTCATGAAATATACATGCTTTTATTTTCTGTACTTGATAAATACAAATTAGAATTAAGGAGAGAAAACAATGAAAATAGTTTGACTTACTTTTTTGATGGTTTACAAATATTTAGGTTCTGTATTGAAGTTCAGTGTGTTCCGACCCTTGATTTAATGGCTAAATGATCTGGATGAAAGATTCGATGGCTGGATCTTTAAATCATTACACTCATTTTTCAGTCCTGTCCACACTTACACAGAGATGTTTGATGAAATTCAGCTTCAGCTGTAAAAGCTCCATCTTTTCGTGATGTCAGTCAGTTCTCCTCGCAAATCAACCAGAAGGTATTGCATTTTTATTTTTTAGCAAATGGGTTCAAGATGTGCTGAATCTTCATTTGGGAGATTTTAACTGAATTTAAAAATTCCTTTCTAAGGAATACGCATGTACAGATATGAGAGTTTATATATTGTTTTTGGCAAGAAAATCACATAAAGAGAAATTTTTAACTGTCTGCTTTTCAAATGGTTTCTCCATAACATGTGTACTTATTAAAAAAAAATCACTTCTGGGGCGCCTGGGTGGCTCAGCTGGTTAAGCCACTGCTTTCAGCTCAGGTCATGATCCCGGAATCCCGGGATCGAGTCCCGCATCGGGCTCCCAGCTCTGCGGGGAGTCTGCTTCTCCCTCTGACCTTCTCCCCTCTCATGTTCTCTCTCACTCTCTTTCAAGAAAAAAAAAATCACTTCTCCTTCATGGTTGAAATAACGGTTTTACCTTGAAAGGATAGATTTAGCATGTATGTGTATGTGCATGCGCGTGTGTGTGCGTGCACACACATGTGCACAAAAAAATCCCTTAGCTAATATAATATTACGGGTTTTTTGACATGAAGACAAGATGAACAAATTTGGACTCCTATAATTTTCACCAAAAATAAATAAGTAGACAACTCCTCTTGAAGTTTAATGACGTTTAACTAGAACTACTTTGTGGTGCGAAAGTCTGTCCTACTCTGAAGTTTTATCCAGATTTCCATCTCTGTAGCGTTAACCACACAGAAAACATTGTGGAGCAGGCGCGTGGACACCTGTCCCCACGTGCTGTGAGCTCCCTCACGCTGCCCAGGAAGCCCTCCGCTGTGGGTGACAGCCTCGCGCCAGGCAGTCGCCCCGAGAAGCTGTTGTCAGTCAAGATCTTAAACAGCCGGATGCCTTTCTGACTTTTAATTTTAAAAGATAAGTAAACACACCCTGTGGATCCCTGTTCTACAGAAAACCTTATCCCCAACCCAGAAACCATCAAGGTGCATAATGAGGGGCGAGTATGTCCCTCTTTTATCTGTTTTGGCAAATGGTACTGATTAGCCATATCAAGTAAGTGTTAGTAGAGGCAACATGACTAGAAGATGTCCAGGTGAGGGAGAATTCTCCTGGGCTGAAGTCTGTGTCACAAGGGCTGCAGGGCCACGCTGGAGGCAGGGGACACCAGCACAGGTGCGCATGGCCACATCGTCAGCCGCATCCCACGTGTGTTCACCAGCCCTGCCCCACAACCCAGACCCCACTGAGTGCAGAGCTCATATCCACTCCCATCGGTTTCCTTTCCAAGAAGACCCAGGCCCTCCGGTCCTGTAGCCTCATTTCTTTTCTTTTCTCTCTTTTTTTATTTTAATTTTTATTTATTTATTTGACAGACAGAGATCACAAGTAGGCAGAGAGGCAGGCAGGGGGATGGGTGGAGAGCAGGCTCCCTGCTGAGCAGAGAGCCCAATGCAGGGCTCGACTGCAGGACTCTGGGATCATGACCTGAGCTGAAGGCAGAGGCTTTAACCCACCGAGCCACCCAGGCACCCCTGTAGCCTCATTTCTAAGGTAGTATATGAGCAACAAATCAGTACACATGTCAAGGCTCAATACCATAGGAGTTTATTGTCTTTCCGTTCTGAAGGTCAAAGAGCTAAAATGGGTCAGCAGGGCTTGCTCCTTCTGGAGGCTTCAGGGGTGGAGGGGTGTCTTTTTTTTTTTTTTTTTTTTTTTGCCTTTTCCAGTGTTACAAAATGATGGGAGAAGACAATTTAGGTGATACAAACATATTTTATTTAACACTTCATAAAGCAGACGGTCTCTATTTGGAGAACTGCAGAATGGGGCAGAAGGCAGGCAGCTTTTATAGGATAATGAATAAAGAACAAGGAGGAGGCAAGCAGATGATCTCGATTGGCGGGGCCATACAGTCAACTTGCTTAGGGAAAGAAGGAACGAGGACGTGCGTGGAGAGCTCAGAGGTGGTTTGGCGTTCGGGGACTGGCTGCGTCTCTGGGCCAGCGGCACATTTATAGGGACAAGAGAGTTACCCAAATTTCTGTTAGCTATCATGGTACCCTGGGCAGGAGCAGCTCCATCTTGAGCCTGGAAGTTGTTTTCAAATCGAGCTTCCATGGGCTGCCCACACACCTTGGCTCTGGGCCCCTCGATCTTCAGAGCCAGCAGAATACCAACTTCCCGGCTCTGTCTCTGAGCCCACGGTTGCATTGCCTTTCTCTGTCTTTGACCCTTTCTCCCTCTTAGAAGAGTCCTCATGATTATATTGGGCCCAGCTGGATAATCGGGGATCATCTTTTCACCCCCAAATCCTTAGTCACACCCGCAAAGTCCCTTTTGCTACCCACAGGCCCTGCAATTAGGGTATGGGTGTTTCTGGGTGGCCATTTTCGGTCTGCCATGCGTGGCCTCATCCCCTTTGTGAGCAACCATGAGTCGAGTTCTAATGGAAAAGCTGTCGGCCCAGCACACTCATGCACCAAAAACAGAAGAAGATGGCAGACTAAAGGGAAATGATGTTGGGGTCCAAGGGAAAAGAGAACTCCTTAGATTAGGATATGATCATTTTGTAATGAAGCAAATGTGCAAAATTTAGCAGCAAGCAGTATTCTGGAAGCAAGAGGCTGTTGTCAAATAGATCTCTCCCGTTCCAAGGACACAGGCAGAAATGCAGCTGAGACTTCTTCCAGCTGTTGTGGGTTCATACAACAGCTGCTGCCCGCCTCCCCTTCCCCCCGGCCTCGCTGCCACCAGCCTGGAAGCAGCCTGTTCTCACCCTCCCCTGCCCTCCCAGCAGACAGACGCCCTCGTGCCTCTGGCTGGCAGCCCTTCACGGCAGCTGTAGTCTTTTCTGTTCTATTTTGAATTGATAGTGCTGGGACCATGGTTGTTTTACTAGAGTTTCTCATGATTTGGAACACATTTTGTGTTAGGTCCCGAAGAGCTTCACCCAGAGTGCTATTCCCTTTATCCCCAGACGTCCTGGTTGGAATTTGTCCCCCCCCCCTCGAAGCCCCCACTTACCGGGATGGCGTTCAGGTGAGGATCTTCACGGATCTCCCCAACAGATGGCATTCCCTGGTCGTGAGGTCTCAGTAAGGAATCTCCTGGAAGACAAGATTTTTTTTTATTATTATTATTTAAGGGCTTCTTAGAAAACATCAAGAGCACAGAAAAGTGCTGAGTTCTGTTGGCATCCTCAGAAACATGGTCAGAAACTTCAGAAGAGAAGGGAAAGCGGGAGACTGGTCAGAGTTGACCCAAACCGGCAACTGTGGCAAGAATGGTCTGCGGTCTGCCTCTGCACGTGGACCTTGCTTCTTTAGGTCTGCAGGGAAGTTCGGGCCAATGACTCAGCACGTCCGAGTACTCAAGTTTGAATTAGCCAAAGACAATCAGTATTGAGTGTATTAATATGTTAAGCTGGGCTAAATAGATGTTGGAGGCCTAGTCGGACAATTCAGAAGAGTGAGGCTCTATGAATATGTCAGTATGATAATCTCTTGGTGTTTATATCACTAGAATCACTAAAGTAGTAGGTGTTAAGTGACTACAGAGGACAGAGTTAGGCTCATACTTTCTACATTGACAGCGACTTAGTGAATGTGAAGAGGGGGAGGGGGAAGATGAGGTGGGAGGAGGGGGAGAAGGGGAGGAGAAGAAGAAAAATAAGGAGGAGGATGTGGAAGAAGGAAGGAAGGAATGGATGGAAAGGAAGAGAAGGAAATCCTATGCTGCAGCACCAACCCATCACCCAGGCCTCCCCTGAGGGAGAAGGCACAGAGGCACATTTCCCAGACCACTGGCACTGTCACCATTCACTCCAAAGTGACAGGGGTTTGTGTCTTTGGGTACGCTCCTTGTGTTTGTAACACCTCACTTTTGGAGCCCCTAGCCTAATGCCCAAGACCCCAGTGTGCACCAGGAGACCTCAGGATTCTGACTTTTAACTGAGAGACTCTGAAGATACCCCATGGCTTCCACCCTAGTGGGCTGGTGGGATCCCATGTGCTAGAAAACATGAAACGTGTTCCTTCAAAGTCCTTAGGAAGGGCCTGGAATGGGGCTCATTTATGTGGTCGCATTAACAGTCCTGGTTCTTGAATATAGGTTCTTCTAGAAGATCAGTGGGAGCCTTCCATAGGCCAGGGTGCTGTGGGAGACTGGTGGAGGGAACGTATTCAGGGCAGGCCCAAATACATTAGGTCAAGTTTCTGCCAGGTGGGACTCTGAGATCAAAGCAAAGGCCTAAGGCCAGGTGCACCTTACAGGGTGTTTTGCATATCCTAGAACTCTCTTGGAAGGAGATTTTGCTCTGGGCTACCAGGGAATTCTTAACAGTGGGAATCACAGGGGTGTGAGAGGCATCTGAAGAAATTCAGCCAGTTGGGCTGGAATGTGGCTTTCAAAGGATGACTATGGAGATGCCCCTGTGTGGTTGTCTCTCCAGTGCCTTAAAATATCCTGTTCATGTCTTTGAGCACAAGCTAGCTGGAAGCTTCCAGGTTCAGTGTGCTAATGCACTATAAAGGAGAAATGCATTTTCAAGGTAACACTAGCAATTTCTGTTTATAGAAACCATCAAAATTGAGGTTATAGGAACCTTTCAAAAGAATCTCTTCATAAAACTTCTAATAAAAACATTTAATGGCAAAAGACGGAACAAAATAACCTACGGGCCAGAGTTGCAAATTGTTCGATCTGAAAACAGGCGAGTCGTGTTTTTTTCTCACTGCTGAATTGAAAACTCATTTTTTAAAATTCTACTTCAATTGTAAAGAACTATTTCTGTTCGCCAGTAAGACTTTTGCTTTCAGAGAGGGATGGTAAGAAAAGGCTGTCTTTATCAGAAATCAAAATGAGACGGTCTGTGCCCGGGAGCACAGCCCTACTGTCTGCCACCCCCCTTCTGCTGCACTGAGCGATCACAGGTGTCCCCTGCCCTGCTGCATTGCATGATCACAGGTGTCCTGGGTCCTGGGTGTCCACCTGGATGTCCCCTAAGCTGGCCTCCCACACGATGGCTGAGCCTTTCTCCTCAGCCTGGGCTTATCTTTCAATTCGGATGTTCAGTGACCTGATCTGTCAGCCACCCAAGCACGCAGCCCAATCTTGGAAGCAGACTCCCATGCACCAGGCGTCAAGAGCAGAAGGCAGACCATCTATGGATTTTCACCGAGAAATCCCACTGTTGCCTAAAGCACGATGCTCACATTTGCAGGTTGGTTCGTGCTCCTTGTGTTGGAGGTCTCTTCTCATCGTGTATGAATTTTGGGGCAAGAATCAGAATGAGCAGAGCTAGAGGGACTACTGTAAAGATGGGTTCCCAGGGTTCCCTTGCTGCCCTCATGTCCTCTGTGGGGTCCACACGGCCACAGTGCTGGTGGTCCTGAGCCTGCCTGGCCTCTCCCTGGACAGCCCAGAGAGACCCTCAGCAGCTTCCACTCCCTCTCCCTTCCCCTCTTGCTCTTGATCTCCACTGGGTTCTGATAAGCCAAGCCATTCTGCAGCATCTTGCTCTTGAAGAGGTCTGTGCTGGGTCTATTTGTGTTTGTTTTTTTTTCGTGTAATTCTTAGAGTAAAGTCTCGTGTCCCTTTTTCCAGTTTACAGGAGGGAGAAGAACCCCCTCCCCTTGGGCCCCCATGCTGCCTCCACGTTAAAGATGCCATCCTCTAGGGCTGCCTGGGAGGGCGGCAACTGGCCTTACTTAGTGCCCACATCGCACCGGAAACATTCCGCGTTTCTATTAGCGACTTCAACGAAAACACGCAGAGTAGGTGGAACTCATATTGTCCAGAACAGAAGTCCGAGTCTAGTATGTGACGTCCCCAGGATCACAGCCCAGCACAGAGGGATCGGGATTTTATCCCCAGTTGTCTGGCTCGACACACCCTGCCCTTTCGCCTGTCCCTCAGAGCCCTGGTGCTGGGGCTCGCCCTGCCCTCCGGCTTCCTGCTCCATTCTGTCCTACTCTGGGTCCTGTACACTGATTCCACCCGCAGGACTGATCTTCCCTCCTGTGTCTCATCTGTACCGAAGAAAACACTGGAGTCCGCCGCTAGGATCTGGTTCATGCCTGAGCACTTGTACGCAGACTAAGAGCTCCTGCAGGGCCAGGTTCGTAGATGCGGTTCTGGTGTTTGCTGGGATCATCACGTACATATCAAGGGATGCGTGGAGGGAGGGAGACACCTTCTCCCAGCACAGAGGAAAGAACCATTCAGTGCCCAGAGGGTAATCCCCTGTCTCACGAGCTGTCCGAAGAAGAGACCTCTGCTTCTCTGACTCCTTGCCTTAGCGTTTCCCTAAAGAGGAAAAGCGTAGATTCCAGCAAAGAAAATATGGTGTTGTGCAAGGGTGATTTACGGGGCCGGGAAGGAGAAGCATCAGCTTTCTCCATGCCTCGTTCCACCCCAGGTTCTAACAAGCACGAGATGCTTTGGCAAGGACCCCGTGATCCACTGGCAGACCATCCAGGAGTCCTGGTCTCGGTGGGATCTCCGAACGGGAGAACCTGCGTCTTCGGTGACTCTTCATCTGCTTCCATATTCCAAAAGACACTTCTTCTTTGAGTAATTATAGCTCAGTATTTACTATGTGATTCATCATCCTCTCTTGATACTTATGACATGATAATAGTCTCTTCTGGAATAAGAAACCAGCATGCCAAAGCCTTGTTCAAGAGGATGGAAGCCATTTCCTTGCTTGGAATGAGCTCCGACTCTAGTCCCGGTGGTGGGGAAGCGAAGTACTGGTCTTTGACACACAGTGAATCTGTACAACTGCCTTCCACTCACGAGAACTATCTGCTCATTACCTTCAACCAAACTACTTAAAACCGAAGTATTCCGTACGTGCCAGGGAGATTGAAAGGGAAACCGTGGCTTACTCGCCCTCCCTCCCTCCCTGGGAAGCGAGATGTTTAGTGTTGATGGGGGGAGGGGGTGTGAGTCTGCCACGGATGATCCCGAGATGCAGGATGACGCCCTGTGATTGGTTTGGCTCTGTCCATTCATGTCTCCCTCGTCGCTTGTGGCTGCCAGAGGATGCGATTTCTCTGGGGAGAAAGGAAGTAAACTGAGTGGATAGCGCCTAGATTTCTCCGCAAACAGCTCTAGTGAAAGGTTTTTTGAGGATGATTCAGTACTTTTTCTATCATAGGCCCATCCCCTTACTCGAGGCAACACTGGTGCATGGTTGGTTCCGTGCGCCCGTCTGGCCAGCCAGCCGTTTGCTCCAGCATCCCTCTAGAGTTTGCCCTGAAGGTGTTTTTAAGACATTCACGTTTGAATCTTTGAGTAGACTTTGAGTAGACTTTGAGTAAAGCAGATCCCACCCCATAATGCGGATGGGCTTCTTACAGTCCTTTCAAGGCCTTAAAACAGAGTGAGTCCCCCACGGGGGAGGGAATTCTGCCAGCAGATCGCCTTTGGAGTCAAGATGCAACACCAGTCCTTTCCTGGGTCTCCAGCTTGCTGCCCTGCCCTGCGGAGTTTGAACTCGACAGTTCCCACAATCACGTAATCCACTTCCTTTAAATGAAACTGATGATGGCCGTGATGGATTGATCGATTGATGATCGGCAGAGGTAGATGGATGCAGGCACGGAGCTCTGCACGTTATAACGGGTGCAGACAAAGGTGACGTACATGCTGCTGATTCTGTTTTCTCTGGAGGACCTTGACTAATACGGGGCAGGGGGAAATCACTGGAAATCAAATGAAATTAAGAACAATAAGCACCCATTTGGAAATAATGATCCAGCAAACAAAGGTGTTTTTTAATCAGAGAAAGAAAAAAATATATATGCCATTGCGGTGCAGTGGGAAGTCCATCCTTCAGAGCCTTTCTTCTGTTTCACTGTCACTTGAGACCCGCGTGGCCCTAGAAGAAGCCAGGTGCTCTGATACGGGTGCTGATGCGAATGGTGACGGGAGGCTTGATGTCTGTCAGTGCCCTGTTCGTCTCCACTGACGCTGGAATGAGAATCCATCCCAGCTCCCCTGGTTTTCCGGAACGCATGTTGAAACATATCTGAACCTGACTCGGGTCTGGGCTGTGGGATAAGTGGATGTCCCAGGCCACTGTGTCTCACAGGTTTTGTGAGAATTACCCAAACTTCTGGTACTTCTTAACAGGAGACAATGGAAAAGGATCAGAAGAAACATAGACTGCAAGAGCCAAAGGAATGAATGACGAAGACGAGTCAAGCGTAGGCAGCACAAAAGGACTACCACCAGCAGGCGACTAGAGCTGGGTCATTTTCCATTATGACGCCCTAGCATCATGGTGGCTCAGGCACAGTGCCTGGCACGTGGGGACCGCTCAGGATGCAGGGCTTGTCACTCCTATTATTTTCTGGTTTCTAATGTATTTATCGTATTTCAGTGCCTTCGTATATGAAAGCCACTGAACAATGAACCTGGAAGGTAGGCTGTGTAGACTCAGAGACATGACAGGAGAAGGGCATGTCACATGGAAAGACGACACTGGCTTCCAAGCCAGCGTTGTGCATCTGAACAAGGTGGGCCTGTCACTTGTGAAAGGTGGCTGTCCCCTGCTTCCCCCTTTCCAGCACACCCTGCTGTTTCCAGACTCACTGCTCCACGTTCATGGAACTTAGGAGGCTGCTGCCACCCAGGTCGATGGGTCTGAGCTGGAATCTCAAAACAACATTCGTCCTTCCAGTATTTATTGAGCGCATATTATGGACAAGACATTGGACCATTTTTTTTTTAAGAATAATTGATGTATTCTTTTTTGTGGCAAAATATCATTGGACCAAATGGCTTTATTGAAAACCTATACTATTAGCCTGCGATTGAACTTCATAATAGGAAGCACAGACTTGTTCCGTACCAAGAGTATATTTCTCAGTGGTGTATGAAAGTGTGCGCACGCACATTCTGAAATAAACCCCACCTACCCCTTACCCACGACGCCGTGTCCCTTATAATAACTTCTCTTAAGATTTGAGCTGTGGGTAGTTTCTTTTATTTCTTCCTGATCAGTCCTTATTATGTGATTTTAATCACCTAATTTCCAAGTATGACTGATAGAGGATAAGCACAGAAGGAAGTTTACAACTAGAACCCAAGTAAGTATGAACACTTGATTCTTCTGTCACGGACAGCCCATTTTTTTTTAAAGATTTTATTTATTTATTTGACAGAGAGAGAGAGAGAGAGATCACAAGTAGGCAGAGAGGCAGGCAGAGAGAGAGGGAGAAGCAGGCTCCCCGCTGAGCAGAGAGCCCGACGTGGGGCTCGATCCCAGGACCCTAAGATCATGACCTGAGCTGAAGGCAGAGGCTTAACCCACTGAGCCACCCAGGTGCCTCCCCCCATTCTCCTTTTAAATCCATTTTTGTGCCCCTTTAATTTCCAAATAAAACTCTGGAAAGCATTTTAAGTCATTGGACTTTTGATGAAAATTTGCTACAGGTTAGGAAATGAGTAAAAATGGGAGGAAAAGTTGAGGCATTTTTTTTTAACTTTGCTGTTATTTTCGACTTTTTGCTCTTACATATTCTGGCAGTTTCCCAAAGGTAGGGCATTGCAGAGCGAAACTCAGTGAAAAGTGAGTGTCTTCAGTGTTTTTCCTACTTGATGATCCCCTCACAGGAGATGATGCTTGAGTGGGCATGAGACATTCAAGAAGAAGGAGGAGGGTTTATGTTTAGTATTAATTACACAACTGAGAAATAGCCCTCTCTCTCAAAGAGCTGCCTTAAAAACTTTGTATTGTTCGCTGTGCCCGTGCTGGAGGCATCGTGACAGCATATGAATCAAACTAATTGTAACTCTTACTTGGTTATGAAAAAAAAATGACATGTGCGTTCTTCTAAATTAAGTCTTTCTTGCACAAATTACTGGTTGCCACCGTAAATCAAGCAACATGTATTCTGAATTCTGACGGCTAGAGAATTAGCTATTGAGTGGGGAAATGAGATACTTTTGTTTGCAGCTAAACTCAAGTTGACTTTTTTTTTTCTTTCTCTAAAAATAAGTGTTCTGGAACCATTGCTTCCCCAGCTTCTGTAGCAAGAAGGAGACTGGGATTAGGCCAGCCGCCCAATGTTAGGGTGGGGAGAGCGAGGCCCAGGAAGGTTAGGAGTCCCCTGCAAAGCGATGGCCAGGTCAGACATGAATTTGCATCGTCTGGTTGGCATGCCGTGACCGTGCTGCCCCAGCATCGTCCTGGACCGCGTGGCGAGACGGTCCCCGCCATGGCAACCAGCCCCTTAAATCCGGGATGTGGCCACACCCCCCCATAAGCCAGTACCACCGGGACTCCAGCACAGTGGTACTTGGGAGCCTGTGCGCTGAGCCTCTGGGCCCTCCTCTTCAGCGGAAAACCCAAAGAGAACTTGGAAATGGGTATTTTCTGAGAAGATCCACTTGAAGGCTTTTATTGGAAAGTTCAGTGTGCTGAGTGCCGTGAGAGACAGATCACCGAAACAGTGAAACAGTGCCCTTTGGTGGAAGGTTACACCCTTTATCCCGTTACTGTTCGCAGTTCCGGTGTCAGCGTGACGTCCAGGGGAAGGTTCTCTGTACCGGGATCCTCAAACTGCAGCCCAGGGGCCAGATCTCGGCTTCGGTGCAGTCTCCTGAGCCAAGAATGCTTTTTACATTATTAGGCGATTTTTTTTAATCAAAAGAAAAATAATATTTCACAACACATGCAAACTACAAATTAAAGTTTCGGTTCCCACTGGTGGAGTCTTGGCACACGGGTCATTGGCACAGGGCCCGGGGCTGCTTTCCCACCATGGTGGCAGCCTTGAGTGGCGTAGACAGAAGTGGGCTGAGGCACAACCCCTGGGCTGTTGGCCATTTCTGTGTCTTCTCTGTGTCACTGCTGTCACTGGTGAAATTTCTTTGTTGCTTTTTAAAAATGTTGGCCTATTTTGTTAGGTACCAAGGGAGGGAAATGCTGCCTTATGCTGGTTTTTACGTGACAACTGAATTCGGCCCCATCTTATTCATGTACTTAGAGTCGTCAACAAATGCGGTCATAATTACTGATCATCTGATGAGTGTAACAAACATCTAGGATGTCAAAGGGTATGTAAATAAAGTGCATCACCTGCCCATCCCGCCCCCCTCCCTGAAGTCACTGAGACTATCACTGGCCAAACCAGTGTAAGTGAGGGAGCAGGAGAACGATTCGTGACAGCAGGCATCACCGACTCTGAAACCAGTCCTGACTGTGAGAGAAGCTCAATGCACGTGGGTCTGTACCAGGCCAAGGAGACTTGGCCGTCACCGAGGCGAACAAGTACGGGCCTCCTGCCTGCCAGGCACTGTTCTAAGCCCTTTGTAAACATCTCATGTTCCTCTGATCCCACAGCAAGCCCGATCAGGACAGGCTTCTCTGCCGTCTTTAAGATGAGGGACAGTGGTAGATCTTCGAGGAGAAGTAAGAACAAAGCAAAACAGGGAGTATGACGGGAGAGGGTGCCCAGGGAGAAATGAGCAGACCCACGTCTCCGGAATTTTACGAAAGACATGGTGACAAGTACTGTAAAGAGACTGCACGGGACCATGACCTTCCTGGACAAGTTGTAAGCTTGAAGGACGGATCGCTGGGCTCGCTAGGCCATTTTGTGTCATGACTACTGCTTTTGCGTGGAAGCTGTCCCCAAGGTTCGCCCGGCAGGGGCATGGGCTTATGGGTAAAACCATTCAGCTGCAGTGGAACATTTGTAAATGCACGTAGCTATCCCTGTGGTCTTCTGGAAATTATGATTTGGGAAGTTAATACATAATTCTATTTCACCTTTCAAATGCATGGTCCTTTAAGACCCGATTTTTTAAAATAGTTTTGCAATATTCGGAAAAGCATGACTGAGAATCAGACATCTTATTTTATGAGTTTCTCGGTTGTGAATCCAAGTTGAGTAAGAAGCTTAGGGTCCGGCAAGCGAACTGAAAATTTGGCTGCTTCTTTTAAAGATAGTCTGCTCAGTCATAATTGCATATATTATCCGCAAAGAACATCTTGCCTTGGGTACTGTGATATTGTATGTTCCTATCAGCTACCAGAAAAGTGTTTTAGTAAAATCGCTGAACAGAGAACAGAACATTCCCAGATATTTCCATGGACCGCTTCAGAGTGAATCCTGACACATATCCGAATGCCATTTTATTAATTTTCTCCTTTCCTTTCAAAATTGTTTATTAAAAGAAATCTCAGTCCTACCCAATTTTTGTTTACTTTTATATTCGTGACAAGAAGTCAACATTAGTTTTGAAAGCCCCCACATTGTCGGAACTAATTTACACGGATTCATGTCTGAAACGATCTTAAAGTAAGTTGAAAGTGACTCACTGCCTTTGGGGACAGCTGCTGCATTTTCATTGTGTCTTATTGGTTTGAAGTCATTTCTAAGAACTATTTGCTAAGTGTTGGTCAAGGGTAGAAACCTAAACGGGGACATAGTGGTGGCAATGAAGTTGTATTCGTCTCATATCCTCCCCGAGAGCTGGTCCTCCCGGGCCTCCCCCTAAAGCGTAGAAGTCCAGCCCAGAGCCAGTGTTGGACAAGAGCGAGAAGTGATGTGTAGAGAGAGATGGACATGCGGCGAATTCATAGAAAGTCGAGTTGGAATCCAAGATCTCCCCAGTCGTTACTTGAACCCGGGCTCTGGGGCTGCTCATAGAGTTGGCCTGAGCCTATAGAGTCTGTAGAAATTATTTAACCTTTGGATTCACGAATGCTGGAAGGCCCTGCCCTCCAGTCTGTGTCCAGTGAAAACCACCGCCACCGCCCCCCCCCCAACCCCTTGCCATCCCTTGAATCTGAACTGGCTTTTCCGTACTTATGCTAAAAGAATATAAGTCATGCTCTGGGATGTCTGGAGCACAGGCCCTATGAGGCCCTGAAGTTCTCCTCTCATTTCCGGGGCTGCTGCCCTGAGATCACCATTAGGGAGCCAGTCCAGCCTCACGGAGGATGAAAGACCGAGTGGAGGAGAACCAAGGCCCAGACGTCTGCCAGCAGCCACTGCCATAGGGCCGTGCGGCGGGGGGCATGGTGGGCCTTCCCGCCAGCCAGCCCTCCCTGTGAGCGCAGCCCTGTGCCTGGCCCACAGCAAAACTGTCAAGGAACCCCCCCGCCGATCCACGGGATCATGACGACAAAGTGCATCCCTGTCCTGAACCCCCAGCTTTGGGGTGATTCACCTGGCAGCAGTAGGTAACTGAAGTATATTCCTGATCCGATCCGGGCTTGAGCTCAGGCCCACACAGGCCCAAACGCCGGGGAGGGCATTGTGTGATTTTCCTTAGAAATCGCTGCACAGGATGCGCGCAGCGTATCAAATGCCAGCTTTGTCACCGGGGCCTTCAGTGCTCTTAAAAATCTGTTTACGCCGGACAAATGTGCTTAATGGCGTGGCCCCGCTGAGACCTCCCAGGTCTTTAGTTACTGATGTTGTGAGTCCAATTCATAAATATTTTTTAATGTAATGTAGCCTCTCTTCCCAGTAGCTGTGACTTTCATTCTCACGCCAATCTCAGTGTTTGATTCCCGGCAGGAAGCCCGCCCTCTTTCTCACGTTGGCAAGGCCGCCGTTCGTGAGTTAGTCCTCCCCTCCTCTGCGGCTCCGTGCCCTGCTCTGGGCTGTGCACAGCGAGCAGGAGTCGGCTGCAGGAGGAGCCCGGGCCCAAGTCATCTGCATGCGCACTTGCCTTCCCCTGCAGAAGAGTCAACAGCCGTGCCACTTCCTTCGCTTTAGAAAGCTCAGACTTCAGCGCACCTTCAGGAAAACATATATGGAAGAATAGAACTGCCCTTGGTTCTTCACAGCTGCTCTGGAAATCCGTGCGCGCACGCCGACTCCCGGGCGCTGTGACCCGATCACATGATACCTCTGTATCTGTCTGTAGGTGTAGACGGACATACACGCGTGTTATGCACATGCGTGATGTACATGCACATATTTATTGTGCACATTCTCCCGTCATGTCTTAGAGCACAGAAAAAGCACCGGTTCTTAAAAATTACCAAAAACAAACCAAAATTCAGAACGTATTTCTTCTCAGCCGCCACACTCGAGACGGTCTTTCCAGCTTCTTTCGGACGCCTTCCAGAGTGGAAGAAATGGAGACATGGAAATGACGGTAGAAATCGATTCCAACACCTGTCAGGCTACAAGGAGGACTTTGAGAGCCGAAGAAGTTAACAGTTTGCCCCTTGCCCCAGCTTAGTGAGTGCCAGAGTCAAGGCCAGGATATTCTCCGGACTTCCATCATTGAGACACCAGATGGGTGAACGAGCTACCCCGACGAAATCTGGTTTGAAGTGTGACGAGCGGTTTCTTAGTGGCGCACCACACGTTCTTTCCCGTATCTGACAGATGTTTAGGGAGTTAGGGAGTGACTGTGGGTCAGCTTGGCGTTCCGTATGGGGATATGGTAGCAGCGAAAGCCCAGCTCGGGCGCTCCCACACCCACAGCCTTGGGCAGGCAGGTGATCAGGCGGCTCCAGCAGAGCTCAGGGCTGAATGCTGGGTGCCGGAGCTGTGCACGACACAGTGGTGAGTGCATGCAGGGCAGCCCTCAGGGAGGAGGCGTGTGATCGGGAGCTTGGCGGAACAATTCGCGGGGAAGCCCCGGTGAAGGAAGGGGGCGTGGAGGGAAACCCTGTGTTGGAGCCAGTGGCTCGGGGCCCGGGGAGCGTGCTCTGCAGGGAGGAGGTGAGTGCCGTGCGGGGCTACGGCTGCAGGTCGTGTGCAGGCTCACAAGACAGAGGAGGAAGAAAGAACGGAGCTGGGGCTCACGGGGGTGTGGCATATCATGTCACAAATCGGAGAGTCCGGACTTTGTCAGAAGAAATGCTCAAGCTGAGACTCACCTGGTGGAAAGTTCTCTGCTGCAGAAGAGAAAGCACGAGGAGGGGGGCAGGAGGCGGAAGCCCAGGGAGGAGGTGAGCCACTCCTCAGGTGGCGGTAGTGGCCGGGATCGGGATGGGGGCGGGGAGCCGTCGGTCAAGGGAAAGGGGCAAGTTCTGTGCACGGTGGAAGGGCGGGAATGGCTGCTTCGTGGACGTGGGACGGTAAGAGGGAGAGAGTAGCCGGGATGAGAGCAGGTTTCTGTGTGGTTACTTCTTCACTGGACCAAGGTTACGAGAGGAGGGAAGGTAGTTTCTGGTGGAAATGCTGCATGTGCAGTCCCTGCCTGGGACAGAAACCACCGTTGGGTCTCCCGATACCCATCCTCTCCTTCCGTAGTAAAGAGACATGCCGTCCTGATTAAAAACATGTCCCCAGCATCCCTGGAGCGACAGACAGGCTTATGATGACCTCTGGCCGATGGCCCGTGAGCAGAAGCCACGGTGTTCCTCCGAGGGACGCCCTCGGGAGGTGTGCTCTTCCATTCTGGGAGGATGGGGGCAAGAAAGAGATGGACGTGATGGACCTCGAAGTCCAGGGTGGGAAGGAAGGAAGGCCGGGCCATGGGGTGAAAGTAGTCAGCTTAGGGGTCCGAGGGGGAGTCTCACGATTCAGGGCCGAGGTTTACCACCAGGGGAAATTTCCAGCCTCCTCCCCACTGCCCAGGAGGGAGCATTTAGCAGTGGCGGGAGGCAGTTTGGGTTGTCTCAGACAGGGACGGGGGCTCTACTGGCATGCCGCTGGTTAGGAGCTACTCAAGTCTCATCTCCTAGACTCCCCGCAGATGGGGGAGATGCTGCTGAGCGCCCTGTTGTGTGCGGGAGGACACAGAGCTGCCCTGCCACAAATGCCGATAAGGCAGACGTGTACAAGGAACCTGCAGGGCGTACCTGTTCACTTTCTTTCACCTGCACACACACACACACACACACGTGCCCTCTACAAGCCGATCGGAGCGCGTCTGCCTGGCCAGGCTCAGCCCACAGCCTGCCAGCTTGCTTCCTGTGAACTTCACATTCGGATGTGGCCTTACCCTCTGCGTTCAGATTAACCGAGTCGGAAACACACCAAGTCAAGGTTTCCTGCTGCATTACCTGTATGATTTACACGTGAGTTATCATCACGTGTAACTTATAGTAAGGCCTATTGCAAGATGTTTTTTTCTTAAATTATGGATCCTCCAAGCCATGACTTCCTATTTGTCAGGTAGCAGTAAATGCAAGGTCTTGAGCAAGAATCACTTTTTTTTTAAGCTAGTATTCGATTGAGTGTCTCCAAAGACAGAACTGTGAGTGAGCCTTCGGTGGGAGAATCCCCGAATGAAACTCTGCCGTCTGTTACTGAGGTTACTGTTACTTAAAAATGACGGTTGGCCAGTGATGTGACACCGATCGGGTCTGTGGCAAGCTGCAGCCAGAAGGCTTCCTTTATTCTTGAGTTTGAACCCCAGGCATTTCTTTTGAGTTCCTTTTAATAACATTCTAGCACATGACAGCCCTTCAGCTTTTTGCTGTGGGGATTTTGCTGGACCACTTGCTGCTAAATCTGGGGAAGCTTCGGACATTGCTTGACGCGGGGAATGAGAATGAGTGGCGCTCTGTTAGCTGCCTTCCCTGTTGTCCTTCTTTTCCGGAGAAGGTGTCGCGGTGCAGAAATCATGGGCACGTCTCTCGGCATCACCCGCATCTGTGCCCAAGATGACGATCTGTGTTCAAAGGCAGGCACGCCACTTAAGAGGTGTTATCCCCCCGGTTGTGTCTTTGGAAGCTTTTCTCTGGAGGCTGGTGTCAGGGCACTTTATTTGTTTGACAAATAAGCAGAAATGGGAGCATCGACCTCAGAGCTGCGGAGCCCTTGAGTCCCCTCTCCACACCACCTGTTCATCTCTGGAGCCACAGCAGGAGAAAGGAAACGCCTATTTCAGGATTCAGTTGTGGGTTCACAGGAGAAATGTCAAGCAGTTGCTTCCAGAATTCTCAGCTCCCTCCCTTTGCAAAGACAACCTTTGATATCAGCTGTGCATTGCTCTGTGCCCTGGCATTGTCCCGGGGGTGCTTCTGGCAGGGTCAGACTGGGCGCGTGGGAGGAGGCTGAGGGCTGTTGATGGTGTGGGAGACTGATTTTGCTGTGGGTTCAAGTCTCCAGGTTCAGCCTTAGGGAAAAGGTCCCTGCACCCCACTGAAGAGAAAGGGGAATTGGTCACAACTCGAGACACTGCCACGGGGAGCGGTCCCCTCCCTGTCGCTAGCCGAAGCTGTTGCTTATTCTGCCGTTCATGGGTTGTCCATTCTCACCGGGTGGAGTTGAGCAAACCGGTTTTGGAGAGCTCTGACCATGCACTGCACCTCCGGGTTCAAGTCCTGCCTCCACCATCTGTCTGGCCCTGGTTCCTCTTTGTAGAGACAGGCAAAGTGAGAATAGCTCCCTGATTAGGTTTTGGGGAGCATTGAGTGAGATGATGCTTACAAATCGCTCAGAATGGGAACCCGTACGTGGAAGGTAGCCCAGAAGAGTTTGTCGAGTACGAGAAAGAACTGGGAATTAAGAACACGCCATCCACATTCAAGTTCAGCCGTTCTGTAACTTTCTGGGAACAAGGAGGACGTTCCTTTTCATGGTGTCCCGCCTGAATGTCTCAGGTGTGACTTGAGAGAACCTTTCGGAGGCAAAACTTGGTCACAACGTTGAAGGCACTGGTCTTCCCTCCAAAGCTCCATGCCCTCCAGAAGCCATCCTTGCCCCTTCACACCCTGCTTACAGGCTCGTATGGTTTCATAAATCCAAGCACCCGGGCTCAGGGAGAACAGTCCGCTCCACACTCCGATCCCAGGCCACTGAGGGCTTAAACAGAGCGAACCTGCAGGCTCACCTCTCGGTCAGGAAGGGAACTCGATCACCCAGCAGCCCAGCAGACAGACTGGAGCACTTGGGCTTGTCCCGGCCGATGCCGTGGATATCACCGTGTGACACTGCATGGCCAGCATCCTGGGGTGTGGGGACACTCAGTTGGCTGAGAAAAACCCATAGCTTTTGTATTCAGTCAGAATGAAAACCTTGATAGGAGACTAGAGACCACAGTGCTCTGTGTGTAGGATGACACCACGAAGAATGGGCAGATTCTCATGACTTCATCCTTTAGTTAGAAAACCATCTTTTAGGCATGTCATCCCAGCTTTTCATCACAGAACAAAGAAAGGCAGATTAGTCCTGAAATGTTCCATGCTGGGTGGGGGTCCTGTACCCTGTGATTCCTGTACCTCGTAAAGCCACCGATGGTGGATCCCCAGCCCCTTGTTCCCCGGCCAGCCATGCAGGCAGGGACTACCAGTGCGGGCTGGAAGTCATGGGGACCCTACCAGTATGCTCCTCACGGCCACACGGCCTTCTGAGTCTGTCTCCTCGGCTCCACTCTGCTGGGGAAAGAGCTGCTGCTTCCCAGAGGTACTTTCCAGACCTTTCACCCTGGACCTCAGCTCACAGGACAAGGATTCTTATGGGAGTGAGTATGTGACATCTCTCCAAGTCAGGGCAGCTTTGACAATCCTGTGCACATGAGGACCGAGCACATGGGGCGGCAGGCATGGCCCTGTGGTGTTACACTATCTGAATAGCTGGACTAGGCTGTGACAAAAATCCCCCCCAAGTCAGAGCGCTGGTAACAATAAAGCCTTCTCACTCGTGATGTAGAGTTGTCCGATGTCATGGGCTGCCGTGGGACCTGCGCTTATAGTAGCCATTACCGGGGACACTGCTGGTCCCCAAAGCAGAGGGAAGCAAGAACACAATGAGCCCCACACTGGGGCCCCTTCTAAGTTCTGCTCAGAACTGATCAGACTGAGGCCCATGGCCAAGCCTACAGTGAGTAGAGCGAGGAAAGAAAGGGTCAACACTTACTTCAAAAAAACAAGTCCGTGTACTGCAAGTGTTTCCTGCACAGAACAGGGTGTCTGGTCTTCTCTAGCACGTGGTTTCATTGAAGGATTGCGTTTGTGAACATTAAGTTATCCCATTTTACTCCTTGCAGCCTTTCCTCAAGTCGGTTTCCAACAAACTTCTTATTTCTTGTTGATCTCCGTCTATAGTAATGTTAAGTATTGGCATCTCCACCTTCCCTTCTTCTGGGGAGAAATCTTCTGGCCACCTATATATCATGGGGTTTTTTTTTGCCCCTGCTCCCCCCTCAAAAAATCCAGGTGTGTGGTCAGACTTTACACATTTTCTCCACAGTGTTTTCTCCAACCGGCTTCACCTGTTTCAGGCTGGATGGGGTTCCTTGCTTGTGGGCAGATGTTCTTTGAAAGGCCGATCAGACCAGAATTAACACCACTGTGGAGCACTTTACTTTTACTCTGTGTTGTGTGAGTGTGGGGGTTGCATGATGGGATCTCCTTTGGGTGATTCAGCCCCACTGGCGTTGAGTTGTGTTGTGCCCAGATCGTGTGGGTGCACCAGCCTGAGAGGTGCCTGTGATCCACATGGGCCCCTCCTGCCATCTTGCTCTTGGAACTATGTGAAGTGGATGGCCTTGCAGGCTGGCCGAGGGAACAGAGTACTGTGCCTCTTATCTTAGGACCTCCATAGTCTCCACCCGAGGATTGAATATTTCTATCTTTTCAGTGATTTTTTTTCCCGCCAGAAGCTCTATTTTTGAGAATCGAATTGACAGTGGACGGTAAACGGTTCAAGTTGAAAAGTATCCGTTTACCATCCCCCATGACACAGTTTATACTTTGACTTGATTGGTCCTTTTGTTCTCCAACTTCTCTGAACTGGAGTCATCACATGAGAGCGATAATTTCATTCTTGTACCATCTACTAATGATGTGTGCTCTAAAAACATCTCTGTCTTCTCATTGAGCTTGCAAATCTGAACGAGTGCGAAGAGTGGCCAGTGGCTGTAAAGTCGGGAGACAGGCGTTCCATTTAGTCTTGACTCCCCGGCGAACACAAACCACCTCACTGCGCCCTTCTGAATGACACTGTATCTAGCATGCCCCTTCTTGGTAAAAATGTTAACATTCACATGAGACTGAATGTGACCATGGCTTGTAAAATGAGGCAGCATTATAAGAATTTAACAAAGGGACTTACTGTTTTGTAAAAGGAAACAGCAGTTTATGATCGCATATTGATTTAAATTTGCAGAAAGCTTTCCAGTTTTCCTAGACTGTGGAGCGAACAGGCGGGCTTTCCCTCTGCACGCCAACACTGGCCGTTCATAGGGCACACCAGACCTTCTGGTCCTTCTTCAACCTCCTCCCCCTTACTGAAGTCGTTCTTGAAGAACCAGCACAGGCTCAGCCTCCTCTTGCCGTGGTCAAGATTCCAAGTGGTCACTCCTCCCTCATGGTCCTTCTGACAACATTTGCCACCATGTCGCAGTCTGAGCACTTGGACCCTTTTCTCTATGTGTCACCAACTGTTCCACCCCAGAACACTGAAAAGTAAATTCTGCAAAGGGTGTCCTGTGGTCCCAACAAATGCTCAGCATTCACATGGCCATGGAGACCTTCAGCTCCTCTGGCTGAAAAGGCAGGTTTTTTAGACAACCAAAGTGAGACGCAAAGGCTGCAGTGACATGGTCCGGGTGTTCTAGATAGTTGTGAAGAAGGTCGGGAAGCCACATCTTAGTCCATGTTGGTGTTGTTTCTACTACAAAGTACAGCTGTGCTCTTTCATACGTCCATTTCATGACTGAATTGTTTGCAAAAATCATGGAAAGATGAAACAAGACCTTTAGAATACTAAGAGCATTCAGTGTGTTCTGGTTAAGTGATGTGAAACAGGATTTTTAAGGAGGAACCTGAAAGAAAGAAGCTCACTTTAACAACAGGAAACAGCAACAGTAGCAGTGGTTACGAGAACATATTTTGGGGATGCGCCAATGATCGAGGTGGTGCCAGTGGAGGCTGCCTATTTTCTGAGACCAAGAGACATGACGCTGGCTTTGAGAGAAGATACGAGCTGGGGAAGGTGTTGACGTATCTTTATGTCCCAGGAAGGTTTTTTCTGAGTACAGTGTTCTCAGCATTTGCTCTGAAATGGACACATTGTCCTTTCATGTGGCGGGCCAGTATTAAATGACATTGTCTGTCTCCTTAGCACCACATGTAACCCGGTGGCTGCTTCGGGATCTGGTGTCTTTCATTCTGATAGCTGCTTTCTGTTGGGAGGAGAAACATTTATAACAATATCCCTTCTGTTCATTACATTGGTTTGGCATCCTGATGTAACTGGATTGCATTTAAAATAAGAACAAACTAGAAATAAGAATCTTGAAAGAGAAAAACAATTTCCATCTTAGAAAAGGAGCATGTCACTGTCTTCCTCTCCTTGAAAAATTCAGCAGATTTAAATTTTTATTACATGCATGGCTTATTGAAGGCACAAGGCGTCACATGCATTATCATATCTTAGCTCAAAATTTAAGTACCAGTCTTCTTTGTTTAAATTGGATTTTCCTATCAACCAAAATAATCTCCAGAATAGCATAAAAATAGAAAGTTATAATATCTGCTTTGTTTCATTATATTAGAAACACCTTGGAGCTCAAAGTGTCCTACACTTTGATCAACAATGCGTTGAAATTTACTAACTCCGTAGCTCTTCTATGAGGCACAATGTAAAGGAACAAATTCTAGGGAAAACATTGCTAATGAATAAAAATTGGAGGTTTAATAAAAGGATGTGTTGGAATAGACCCCTCAAGCCAGGGCCGTGACTTATCAGATAACCTTTGAATATGCCAGAATTAGACAGATTTTCTGTCATTAGACAGTCTTTTCTAGGAAGAGAAAGAAGTAGTAATGGTGTGCATCAGTCAATCTAATGACAGCTTGATTGTCCAAAAATCCCCTGAAGGAATTTCTCCAGTGTACTTGGAGGGAGAGCGGAGCTGGGCTATGTCCGGTATATTAAGCACTTACATCTGTGGGTTGCTTTCTGATAATGTGGCAGGGCACACAGCTACATTAGCAAAAAAGCTGAAATATTAATGGAAATATTAACCTTGTCAGATTATGAGTTGAGTTGAAATTTATCATGTGTGCCATAATATTGGGCCTTTTTTTTCCTTCAGAGTATAGCATTTTGCAAGAAAAAAAAAATAAAAGTGTATTGATTTACATATTTCAGTACTGGCTTTTAGTTGAGGCCCACCCTGTTGTCCAATGCTGTCATCACCACGAGGACACGGGCAGACCCCAAAGCACAGACCCCATTCATGAGCTCTCGTCAGAGCTTCTGCTTTCTACCGGTGACACCAGAACAGCATGGGAGTAAGGCAGCCTTGGGTTCTTTAATTTGTCTGGTTGGCTGTTACTAAAATCTGAATTCCAGTCTAAATTCACACAGATTCTTAAACACTAAAAAAAGGGGGAAAAAAATTTTGGCTTATACAACATATATATATGTGTGTGTGTGTGTGTGTGTGTGTGTGTGTATTTGGCTTATGCAACATATACATATATATCTATCTTATATTTTTGAAACTACCTATAAAAAGCCAGTCATCTCTCTGCATTTGAGTCTAAAATAAAGACTATAATTTACATTTGGTCATTAAATGAAGCTATGGGCCTGAAGGAGAATTACTCTTTTGGATTCTTTTTTTGTTCATGGACTCTGTCCTTCAGGAAAGGCTAACTTTGGGATTTAGCCTATTCTTATGACAGAGTATATGAGGAGGAGAGAAGATGCTTGGAAAGATCTCAGCTGGTTTTAGCCCAAGCAGACCCTGAGACAAGGATCTGGATGGAGGCATTTAGTTGGGAGGCGCTTGTAGGTAGCAGAGTGAGGAAGTGGGTCACGGAGGGAGGTCAGCTATTGGAAGGGGCCACTGGTAACATCCAGGGCTCAGACCTGCTGGAGACCCTCAGAGGGAAGCACAGAGCATGCTCCGATCTTCCCAGTAGATGTGGGTGCAGAAGCCAGGAAATTTATCCATCAGTTCTCCGTCATTGGTTGAGACCCATGAAACTGTAAGGAACAAGCTGCAGGTGGCCTCCAAGGAAGGCAGAGGGAAAATGGACAGGACAGCACTGGCCACAAGAAGCATGACTAGAAGTGAGTGTGAACAGTGAGAAAGGCTACTGATTGTCTTAAATCCTAGAGAAGACTGCACAGAATCCATGAACACACACAGGTAATGATCATAAGAGAATAGAGAAGAACTCTATAAGTTGAGCATTATGTCCTGGTGAATTTTATTTTTTTCATGGCCCTTGACTCATCCATCACCCACCAGAAAGAATACTAACTTTGTTTTAATCAAATTAAGCCAATCACCAGACTTCTCTGTAGACACACAGATTCCACTGGGATTTCTAAAAAGATAGCCTAGGTCCAGATTTATAATCTGTTACATTGTATATGCTATAACATTCTTTATTGCTGTTTCAGAAGTTAACAAATTTATAGTCAGTGTCTACTTGCTTTGATGATGACAGAGATTTGATGGCATCTCAGAGCAATATGCTTCCTATGGCTCTATCCAGAATTGTTCTATTCATGTTGAGAACTTGAACAGGTAGGCTTCCTGATGATTGTTGATGGCAACTTCACACATTCCTCACCAGCTTTCCCCTATTTGTTGAAATAGATTTTTAACATAGTGACTCCTTTATAATATTTGGTCTTATACCCAGCTATCCAATACATCAATCAATAAGTGGAAAGCGACCATCCCACACAGTATTCCTTGGTACATAATGTGTGCTCAGTCCTTGTGGTGGAAATGGGTTTAGTTAAATGTTGCCTTAGTGGAACTCAGCCCCAAACTTTAAGGGACAAAGACTATCTTTAATACTTCCTTGGATATGTCATGTATTTAATGACTTTTAGACTTCTCAAATGTCTAACCATCCTGTTGGTCACAAAGGCCAGCACATGGAAGAATGCAAGATAAGTGGCAAATCTATGTATTTGGGGGATGGATGGCAAAAGATGAGGAGATGCTGAACTAACTCTTGATATCAAGATTTCAAAAGGGTTTATCATTTATTTAAAGCATAAATCACATGATCTTTTCACATGGGTTCTTAGAGAGAGAACCAAGCCATCAACCAAATAAACCAAATGCTCAATTTGTGCATAATTAGGACACAGACTTTTTTTCAAGTTTTAAAATTTGAACTTGTATTTTCATGTCATTAGTAGTTTCTTAGTATTCTGAATTAATTCCAAATGGGTCCATTTTCCTGGGGCTATCTGTTTCTTTACTAAACCCAGTTACTTGATTTTTTTAAATTCTATTATTGAATTCAGTATTTTCCATCCTCCTAGTGTTGCTTATCCTGGCCCCTGGCTGCATGCTGAGATGTCTCACACAGTTGGGCATGCTTTCTGCTCTCAGCATTTTGCTTAAGTCGAAAATTTGAACTCACCTCCTCCCTTTAAACTAACATGATATTGCTATATTGTTAGATTGTTAGTGAAAGTTGGGGGATAACAGAAGGGAAGTTGAGCTTAGGATAAGAATAAAATCAGAATGTAACTTCAAGTGGCTACTAACGTTCACTGGCTATTTCCCAACATGGGGGAGCTTGGAATGTTCTCTTTCTCCTTAAATGCAGACTGTTGATATGAAACTAGTGTCTCTCCTCCCTCTGCATGAGTCTTTTACTCCTTCCCTCCATTTCCTGGGCCCATAACCACAGTGTGATAGTCTTCTTCAGAGGAAAACCCAAGGCAGTCACTACCCTTATTTTGCAGAATAGTCACGTTTTCCTTTGTGTGAACATCACTAGTGTATATTGTGCCTAGGCCTGGTATTTGTGGTCAGGAGAGTCATTAATATGACTTTAATAAAACATGAGCACTGTCCACCCAGGTCCCAAGGTTCCCAGGTCCCCACCATGGTCATCACTGACAGTAAACAGAAGCTTTGAAATTAGATTTGTCTTTGATCTGTGACGGATGAAATGTACAGTAGGTCACTCATTCACTCAAGAAATAACTATAAAACAAATACTCTTTTCCAGGAACTTCTGCAGGAGTTGAGCAATAAAGCAATGCACAAGGTGCCCCTTTATTTCCTTTTCTATCCCCAGTCTCTGAGTGGGAGGAACCACATTTGAAGATGTATCTCCAATATCCACAGCAAAAATTATTATTTCCTCCTCTCAAAAAAAAATTCTAGAAAGTATGTGGACTTGTTCATCCTCTCCCTGAAGACTGAAATATCTACAAAGTGTCTATTTTTATATTAATTTAACTACACCAGCTTTCTTTTCATTAATGTTTTCATAATTTATCTCTTTTTTGTTATCTTATTTTCTGTAATGCTGTATGCTTATATTTAAGATGTGCTTATTGTGAATAGAGTTACATTTTGTCTTTTTTAAAATCCAACCTGGGATGCCTGGGTGGCTCAGTGGGTTAAGCCTCTGCCTTCAGCTCAGGTCATAATCTCAGGGTCCTGGGATCGAGTCCCACATCGGTCTCTCTGCTCAGCGGGGAGCTTGCTTCCCCCCCTTCTCTCTCTCTGCCTGCCTCTCTGCCTACTTGTGATCTCTCTCTGTCAAATGAATAAATAAAAATCTTTAAAAAAGATTAAAAAAATAAAATCTGACCTGACAGTATTAGTCAAGTATTTGGAGTATTTAGTTCATTTACATTTAATGTAATTTCTGATCTAATAGGCCAATAGTAGCCATTTTATGACTTATACTCTCATACTCTATTTGACTCTTCATTATGACTTATTTTGGATTAATAAGAATTTGTGTCTCATTTTTATTGCTAAACTCTTAGTCATACATTCTTTTACTCTTTGTTCCTAAAGTGGAAATTATATCCATTCTTGACTTACCGCATTCTACTATAAATTACTACCTTTGCCACTTCCCATATAATCCTACGACCTCAGAATATTTTAACTCCATTTACTCCCACTTCACAGATTGTGTTAATGCCATTGTAGATTTTATTTCTGTTGTATTTTAGATCACCCAGGACATTATCCTCATTATTTTGTACAACTAATATTAATTCATATTTTCCCAGATATGTATATGGACATTTAACTTATTAAATACTTGGATTTCTTCATTTTATTTCTTAATTTAATTTAATTTTATTTTCTTAAAGATTTTATTTATTTATTTGACAGACAGAGATCACAATTAGGCAGAGAGGCAGGCAGAGAGAGGGAGGAAGCAGGCTCCCTGCTGAGCAGAGAGTCCAGTGCGGGGCTTGATCCCAGGACCCTGAGATCATGACCTGAGCCAAAGGCAGAGGCTTTAACCCACTGAG
Source organism: Taxidea taxus jeffersonii (assembly GCA_003697995.1). NCBI lineage: Eukaryota > Metazoa > Chordata > Mammalia > Carnivora > Mustelidae > Taxidea > Taxidea taxus. The sequence continues at coordinate 4,311 of ML110261.1, read as the reverse complement.
CCACCGAGATGCCCCTTATTTCTTAATTTTAATTAAATGGAAACTTCAAGAAGAATTTAAGAAAATTAAGAACATAATTATTTAATTGTCTTCTTAATCTCTTAAGTATGATTAAAATTCCCTTGTCATATCAGTATCAGCACTTATGTTGTGACAACTGTTAGCACCTTACCATCTACCTAACTGCCTCCTTTTGCAAAGAGGTTGGCGATAGTACTAACCGAATAGAAGTGTTGTTTTGACTCATCTGCTTCACATGAATAGCAGGTGCTCCGGGACTATTCGTTTCCCATCTGACTTCCCACATCTCAGGCATGTGGCTTCCTAAAAACACTAACCTGTTCCCCCATCTTCATCTGATGGCAGGTGCACTGTGGGTGGGCTCGCTGCTGGATTATGAACCCCATGGTAGCAGGGATGTTGACTCTCTCTTCTTTGTATCTTCTATTAGTGCTTATCATGGGGCCTGGCATTTAATGGACAATGATGGATGTTTTCTGAATATGTGAATAAATTAATGAATGACAGGATACATGACCAATACTCAGTTATGCCAGTTCTTGGTCAGACACTCTACTATGCACTGAGATCCCCCCATAGGTGCCCACTCAGTTTCCTATTAGCTTTGCATCTGTCTTTTCCCTCCCAGAACAGGCTGGGGAGGAGCTGCATGAGGGCTTCCCGTCTTCATCTGGATGCAGTCCACACCTTCCCTCTGCTCCCTCCATGGATGTTCTCAGCAAGCACTAAAATGATGTGCCCTGGGGCTTGACCCAAAGGGACACCAGCCCTGTAAACCTGGGGAAGAAGAACAGCTTCCCCTCCCCTGTGTTCTGTTATTTGTCTGCCTAAATGAATAGATAAATGGATGAATGAATGAATGAATGAATGAATAGGAAGGAAAGAAAAAAGAGAAAACGGGAAGGCAGAAAATATTTCATTCAAGAAATGTTTTTCAATCAACACTATTAATTGTTAAATGCACAATACCTAAATACGGTGTTTTCTATAATACATTAATGTCGTTTTTTAAAGATTTATTTATTTATTTTAGAGAGAGAGAAAGCACACACATGAGCAGGAGGGGCAGAGGGAGAGGGAGAGAGACTCTGAAGCAGACTCTGCTGAGTGCAGAGCCCACTGTGGGGGCTGAGATCATGACCTGAAACCAAGAATCAGAAGCTGACTGAACCACCCAGGCACCACTAAAATAATTTAATGTTTAAAATAACTAAGGATGAGTACAAGGTTTCAAAGATTCCCCTTCTTTGATACTTTTCCTCAAAAAAAATATTGCAAATGTCACTCTAAAATAGGTAGGTATTAAAATAAGTGTAATGTTACATGCCACCGTTTGCTGTGTTTAAAGATCAAAAATACAAGAAAGCCTCATAATTTATCATTTCCATGTGTTCCACCTGTGGTCTTTTATACATGACATTTTACAGATGCTATTTCTGACTCTGTCTCTTTATAATAGTTTCGGATCACTAAAAGGGATTGTGGATTGTGTGGTCATCACAGAGGAAATGAAATATTTGAAAATATTTGACTATCTTATTTCAGAAGTGTGGAGTATTTGTTGACTTTCTGAAATGTCATAAAGCTTGTACTTTATCTCCCAAATGAACAGACAGGCAAAAATGAGTATTTTCTATCTTTGACTGTCCATAGGTCTCCGGCATTTTCATATAATTTCTGCTTTACTATGTTAAAACCAGAGTAGATAAATAGTATCCTTGGAGGAAATATCTTTGCTTTCCTTTATTCTCCACTCTGAAGGCCACATACTTAGAACTCCATAAATAATAAATAATATAACACATGCTGACCTTAGAAATTTGGGGCTTTTGCAACATGTCCTTCTACTCCCCACGTTCTAACTTGCGGGGGAGAGTGGTCCACTCGGCCCCGCTGCGGATGCGCGATGCTCTCACAGACGACTCGGGTGTTACCGTAATGATCTGAAATGTCTCCGGCTTCCTCCCGCACCCCGTTTCAGGAGCGGCTTCTGCTCTCCCTGCTGCCGGCTCACATAGCCATGGAAATGAAAGCCGAGATCATCCAGAGGCTGCAGGGCCCCAAAGCCGGCCAAATGGAGAACACAAACAACTTTCACAACCTGTACGTCAAGCGACACACCAACGTGAGGTACGCTGCTCTGTTCTTGTCCCTCCGCAATCCCGGGAGCCGCTCACCGGCCTGGGAGCTCACATCGCACAAAATCCTGCCTCCTCCGAAGCTGTGAACGGAGGCCCTGTTCCACGTCCCCTCCTGCTGCCCCTCAGGGCCTTCACAGGAAGACAAGGAAGTAGAATCTTCTTCACTTTGCTGGGTTCTGTTGTCTGTCATGGCCTTGCTTTCTACGGCTGACCTTCCGCCCCAAAGGAGAGAGAGGTGGTTAGTGGGGTCCCTATCCTGGGAACACCATGGGTAGGTTTCATGGCATCCCGGAGCCCAGGCCCCGCGACTCTGTAGTAAGACTGCTCTGGTACCGGTGGGCTTTTGATGCAAGACCTGATTCCTCCGGAGGGACTTGGGGGGCCGGGGCCTCAGTGAAGTGAGCGCTCCCTGACCGTCAGGAATGATGGGTTTCTGGGGTATGGCCAACCAGTGACCAATGTCACAGAGGACTGATGTGCCCCTTAGTTAATAGTGCAAGTCCCAGCTTTCCAAGTCTGCCATTGTCCCATCCGCTTCCCAGGGAGCCATTCCTAGAATCACAATACGAGGAAAACACGTTGTCAGCATGGGATTGAGATCCAGAAAGAGAACCGTGTGGGGCCTCCTTCTCCGCTAGCTCTCCTCCAGGGAGGAGCTGTCCAGGCCCTCACTTCAGCATGGGGGGCGTTTCCTCCCATGCTGCCCATGTCCCAGCTGCAGCAGAACGCGCCCCCTCCAGCCTGGTCCCTCACTGTTCTCCAAGCCCCCCAAGCCTCATACCACTTCTTTGGGGGGTTCTCCTTACATTCATTCAACTATAGGGCAGTACTGCTTTTTTTCTTGCCAGGTTCTCTCAACAAGGACCTCGTGCATCTGGCCTCATTCATTCTGTCTTGTTGTGATTACTCACCCTGTTCACTAGTTTGGGAGCCACAACCACAAACATGACTACAGTTGGCTGAGTACTGACCACTTGCCCTTTTGCTCTCAAGCCTGGATCCCTTCCAGCGCACGATCCAGGCTTCCAGTCTGGTTGCTGCCAGTCAAGGGTTTTTGAAGTTTATTAATAGGAAACAAATTTAACTAGTCTTTGCCACTGCAATTTAACTACATTGCTAAGACACATCTCATTTTGACCCCAGATTTTAGGAAAGGTGTGTAGAGCTGGTGATATGGCCCAGGCATGTCCAGGCATGCGCAGAGCTAAATGTATAATGAGAAATGCAGATTGGGAAAACAGTAATAGAAAAAAGCTGTATTATCCCTGAGAACTAAGGAAGCAGCAGCTAAATGGAGAATCAGGGGTTAAAAAAAAAAATTAAGTCCCTACCATTTTGAGGAATTAAAAAAAAAATGAGTGATTACAAGAATAGTTGCACCTGGGAAGAAGTAAAATTATTTAAAACACTGGCCTGCCTTCAGGTTTTTAAGTGTTCCACTTAAAGAATTAAAGAAGAAACATTCTCATGGTATCTGACAAAGTATATTTTACTAGAAATTTCCCTTTCCAGCCTTAGCTGTCTGAAAAATCAGCAATATCCCTCCTACTTGAGGAAAGAGTTGTAAGTCGCAAATGGGGACTGTAACCCATGTAAAGATAAACGCAGCCGTATCTAAACAGAGTCCCGGAATATCTTTGAGTCTCTGTGAAGTAATCCAGAATCAAAGAGCCTGATAAAAATGACCGATGAAACCACCGGCCTCAGGCAGGGGATGAAGGCTCCCCGTGCTGTCTGTATTAGCTACCCACTTGTAAGTTACAAAGGACCCCAAAACCCAGTGCTTCAGACAACAGTAAACATCATCTCGCAGTTTCTGTCGCAATTTGAGAGCAGCTTCTCCTGGTGGTTCTGACTTATGGTCTTTGATACAGATTCAGGCCTGGTGTCGGGAGAGCTGCTGGGGACCTGACTTCAAGGCAGCTCCTCACATGGTTTGCAGGGGCCCTGACTGTTGGCTGGAGGCTGCAGGTCGTCACTGCTGAGCTACTGCTCACAGGTGGCTAGAGTGACCTCCCAGCTCGCTTCCCCAGAGCAAGGATCCAAGACAGGGCCACGGGCAACAGCAGTTCCTTTATGACCTAGGCTTGAAAAGTCATTGCCGAAATTCCTGCAGCATCCTCTTGGGGGCCCATATCAGCCACCCCCC
>ML110260.1:44976-62083 GCA_003697995.1 Taxidea taxus jeffersonii | reverse complement strand
TTTTCACAATTTCTATTTCATTTTTCAGGCTAAAGGTCCATCCAATCTCTTTCACTTCCTCTTTTTCCTTCCCTTCCTCCTCTTTTTTTCTCCTTTTTCCTTTCCCGCCCTTCAGTATTTATGAAGACATTTTGGCCCCAGGGTTAAGAGGATCCACCTTCAGTAGATTTCTCCTCCTACCAAAGTGTCAGATCATGAGACCCTTTTGGGCAGAAACAGAAAAAGGAATGAGCTGGGCCTTTTCAAATCTCAGTAACCTGAAAAAGACAGGAATAGGGGTGGGGCACCTGGGTGGCTCAGTGGGTTAAGCCGCTGCCTTCCGCTCGGGTCCTGATCCCAGAGTCCTGGGATCGCCCGGGTCCTGCGATCGAGTTCCGTATCAGGCTCTCTGCTCGGCAGGGAGCCTGCTTCTCTCCCTCCCCTCTCTGCCTGCCTCTGCCTACTTATGTGATCTCTGTCTGTCAAATAAATAAATAAAATCTTAAAAAAAAAAAAAAAGACAGGAATAGGGGTAATGATACCTGTTCTGGAATGCCATCATCTTTTGGGGGCAGATATTCTAATTCTGTGAACTTCCCAGTTCTCAAGCATTAACTTCTCAGCACTGGAGGGGAGTCTTTCTAAAAGCAGAATGTGATCAGTTATACTTTGTAGTCTCTTCCTCCTCATGCCCTCCTTATTCGCTTAGATTCCCAAACTTTTCTTCAAAATAAGGTTTTTCAAGCTTAAACTACACTCCCCTTATGGCTTATTATTTTTTCTTTTAATCCTCTTGCTTGTCCTGCCTCCCACGTGTAGGCCTACCTTAAAGTGTTTGCCCCTCCTTTCTTCTATGCTTTCCCTTCAATGTCTTGGAAATTAGGAGATTGTATTTTTAAATGGTTTCATTGCTGATTTGGTAAACAGGTATGTTTTAGGGATTTTTCAAATAGATCTCTAACCAAAAATAAATAATTAAATAAAATTTTTTCTGCATGAAAGCCAGGCTTTAACAAATGGAACAGGTACACTGTACAGCCTCCCAGAGGCCCTTCTCGTCTTACTGTTCTGCCATATGTGGAAACAAATCTCTCACATTCTTCCCTTTCAGTCGAGATTTGAAACTGAATCTCTTCCTAGTTAATATGTTCTTTTTGTTAATTGCAAGTATCAGAGAATACCATTGCCAGAATAAAATTTCAGTTTCTTCCATGCATCAGTGATTGAAAAAGGAAATATTACTGGACCGCCTTGCTCATTATGATTCAGCAGAGACCATCCATATCTGTGAGGAGTAAGAAATATGGGTACCTACCCTCCCGGTGCATTCTACTGAACCATAGGTAATTAATACTGGATCTCTTGGTCACCCTTAGTTCTAGTATGGAGGTATAATAGAAATATTAGGCGTACCGTATAGGTTGCATCCTAATCTTAAGAGGCTATCCATACTTGCAAATTATATTCTTCAGATACCATACAGTTGGTCTGCAGAGATTATTTAAAGAAAATCTCTTTAGTGATAAGCTGCAATATAAAATGTGAAATGATGATTCTTTACAAGAACATGCTTTATACAGGATTTTATTATATATTTCACTTAAAAAATAGACATCAGGTAAAATGTGGTTCATCAATTGTGATTATGAACTTTATAAATTGTTTCATGATATTCATTTCATTTACACAGAGAATGAGTAATATATTATAGCAAGGAGCTGTTATCTCCTCTAAAGTCATGTTGTAAAGCAATACAAAAAGGTTTATTATTTTAAAAACAAATTCACAATTTTGACATTGCTTTTCCTGTACTTTTATTTCAGGAAGTTAAAATACTGATTTTCACAAACAGAAACATTTTAAACTTTCACTATATTAAAACAACAACATACCAAACCTTGCAAAATAACGAGTGCTATATTTTGGTTCAAAATTTCTTTTTTTTTTTTTTTAAGATTTTATTTATTTATTTGACACAAAAAGAGAGAGATCACAAGCAGGCAGAGAGGCAGGCAGAGAGAGAGGCTCCCCGCTGAGAAGAGAGCCCGATGCGGGGCTCGATCCCAGGACCCTGAAACCATGACCCGAGCTGAAGGCAGAGGCTTTAACCCACTGAGCCACCCAGGTGCTCCTGGTTCAAAATTTCTTCTCAGAATTTTGATAAATAAGCCACTGGTACATAGTAGTCCACGAAGATGGAGGTGCTATGTCAAGGTACGGGAAAATAGAGAGGCTTCAGTACTATCTACTTGGAATACGGTTGTACTTCTCCTCCAGAAAAGGTTGGTGCCATTTTTCACCTTAAGTTTTTCCTTTAAGAAGCACATTGTTTGGAATTCATATTCCTCCCTTAGCAAGGTTGGGTTCTTTGTTGCCTTGACAGGATACAGAGGTCTTGATTCATGTTTGCATAGAACTAAACTATCCCAGTATATCATACCCCTACTGAAACTATTTTGCTGGCTTTCTGTCACATTACAAATTGATTTTAAAATACATTTGCCTTATAAAGGCAAAGACTGCTTTGCCTGTGCTTAAACACCGCATAAACCAAATTTAGTGATCTGTTTATTCTTCACGCTTGCTTGGACCAAGTTGTTTGCACTTCACAATGTCCAGCTGTCTGCGATAATTTACTGCAGAAAAAACTCTTTCCCCTATTTCTAGAATCTGTAACTCTTTTACCTTACAAAGTTAGGAATGAGCCAGTTTAATGTTATAGCTTACTACAGTAATATATTGGTATGTATGTGCTGTTATATTCATATACATTTGCTCTTGGTTGTAATGTATAGAGGTTAGTTCTGTGCTTACGTGGTTGTAAATTTAAGGGCAGCACACCAGAGAAATGCACACACGTGCTGATTTATTGATAAAGACTGCGAACATCTTTCAGTTTATGGAAGGGAAGATGATGTATTTTTCTGTTTTATTGTCTTATGAGGTCTCTACTGATATCCTTTGTTTTCAAAAGTTAATGGTGACTTTATTTAGAAAACTAATGGATCAAATACTGTTTAAAATCGGTACTGCCACAGCTTCAGATCGGGTATGCTTATCAACAAATAACACTTGAAATATAAGAAACACTCATTTCTATGGACATTGGGGAGGGTATGTGCTATGGTGAGTGCTGGGAAGTGTGTGATGATTCACAGACCTGTACCCCCGGGGCTAATATTACATTATATGTTTATAAAAAAATTTAAAAATTAAAAAAAATTTTTTTTAATTTAAAAAAAAAATTAAAGGGACGCCTGGGTGGCTCAGTTGGTTAAGTGGCTGCCTTCGGCTCAGGTCATGATCCCAGTGTCCTGGGATCGAGTCCCACATCGGGCTCCTTGCTCGGCGGGGAGCCTGCTTCTCCCTCTGCCTCTGCCTGTCACTCTGTCTGCCTGTGCTCGTGCTCTCTCTCTCTCTCTAACAAATAAATAAATAAAATCTTTAAAAAAAAACCCATATAATATTAAAAAAAAATTAAAAATTTAAAAAAATTGAAAAAAGAAACACTCATTTCAACTAACACTTAATGATTTTTGAATGATTATAAAACACTTAGCGAAACTGAGCTTGTCAAAATTGCTTGACCTGTGAACATGTGAGTGTTGTAATTTTACTTAAAGAGATAGAAAATTTAAATGAGAAAAAGAGGGGATATAGGACTATCTTTGTGTTTGATTTGATGTTAAATTTATTCTCTGAGTGAATGGATTAGTTAATTCAGTATTTAAAAAATTATCCTTAGGTATTTTTTTTTTTTACTGTGTTATACTGATATTGTATAGTAAAAAATATCCTGTCATCTGAGAATATCTCTATTCAAAGCAGAGTGTCTTTTTTTTTCTTTGTCTGTGGTTCAGATTCAGAATGAGTTAGATTTTTGTGATTCTCACCCAATGTTTCAACCATTTATTCTGGCACCCTATAATTCAAGAAAGGAAATTTAACTCCTACTTGAAAATGAAACATAGAGGAAAATTTCAAAGCAAGCTGCATTGTCTATCGATTATAATGGGAATTGGACAAAACCTTGACGGGTTTTTTTAAAGAAGGTATTTTCTTCTACAGAGGCAATTGTGCACTGACAATTGAAGTTAATGCTTTTGTTTTAATTTTAACAAATGTGGGGTTGGCTAAGTACCTCTTAATTTGAGTTTGGACAAAGAGAAGTATAATAATAAGCTCTCACAGGGATGGTTTACAAACTGCTTTAACATAAGCTGTTCTCATTTGATTCTCACAGCAACACAAAGAGAAGGCAATTATTATTTTCCTAATTTTGGAGTTGATAAAAGGGAAGCACAGATTGTAAACCCTATGAGGACAAGGACAGTTGGTCTCATTCACCCCTGTTTTCCCAGTACCTAAAGTAGGGACTGGCATATGAAAAGTTCTCAAGGACCACTTGGCGCATAAGATTTTAATTGGAAGGATGTATTAAATGGCTTCACTAAGGTTAAAAAAAAAAAAAAATGAGCACATGGGAGGCCAGGGCAGGAACATGTATCTTGTAGTTCCAAAAACACTGTGCTATTTGTTTTTGCTTGGCTTCTCATTAGTAGTTTTCCCATCCCTCCTGTTTTCTCCTTCCTGCTCCCTATCTCCCAAATAGATGCTTGTGAATTCTTTCAAAAATCTGTATACATTAAAAATATACTTCTTCTCAGGATGCCTGGGTGGCTCAGTCAAGTTAAGCATATGACTCGATTCCAGCTCAGGTCATGATTTTTTTCTTTCTTTCTTTTTTTTAAAGATTTTTACTTATTAATTTGACAGAGAGAGAGAGACATAGTGAGAGAAGGAACACAAACAGGGGGAGCTGCAGAGAGAGAAGGAGAAGCAGGCTTCCTGCTGAGCAGGGAGACCAATGCCTGGCTCGATCTGAGGACCCTGGGATCATGGCCCGAGCTGAAGGCAGACGCTTAACGACTGAGCCACCCAGCTGCCCCTCAGGTCTTGATCTTGGAGTCATGGATGGAGCCCTGAGTTGGGCTCTGTGCTCAATGGGGAGTCTGCTTAGGATTCTCTCCCTCTGCCCTTTCCTAATGCCTACTCTCTCTCTCTCTCTCAAATAATAAATAAATCTTTAAAGTATATATACATATATGTATACACACACACACACACACACACACACACACACACATATTTCTTCCTTTAGTTTTAAATACTCTTAGCCAATAAAAATAGCTGGAAAACAAAGGGCATTTTTTTCCTCTTCTGTTCTATCTCAGTTTTGATAATTACTGCTATCACAGCATCCACATTCACCTAAAGCAATAAGCCTGAAAGATGTGAAAATCTTTGACATCAAGTCACTAAGTGTGAAAATAGAACTCTATTGAGAAGATAATATGATCAGAAAAAATTTCCAGTAATATGTTTTCCCCACAAAAACTGTCATTTCTTACTCTGAAAGGAAAACCTACAATTTTGGGGCTGTTTGGACAGTTTTGAGAGTGAAACACCTTCTAGCCCCACAGCCTTTGCCCATCCTGCTCTGTAGCAAAATATTTCCCCTTGGGGGGAGGGGAGGCAGGCAGTTTCTTATACATAAAAACCAAAAACCAAAAAACCCAGAAGCCTTTCTTACCTAGCCCTACTGAATGAAGTAAGATAAAAGACTGGATTTCAAACCAGACTCTCACAATTCAGAGCTCTTAACATCTTTGTTAATAATTTCATATATTTGTTTAAGATTTTATTTATTTACGACAGAGAGAGACACAGCAAGAGAAGGAACACAAGTATAGGGGAGCTGGAGAGGGTGAAGCAGGGTTCCCACTAAGCAGGGAGCCAGAAATGGGGCTTGACCCAGGACCCTGAGATCATGACCTGAGCTGAAGGCAGACGCTTAATGACTGAGCCACCCAGGCATCCCATACTTTCTCAGTTATTTCAAGATGTGAGTTTGCTAACCCCCTGTCCCATACACACCTTTTCTTTTCTTTCTTTGTTTTTTGGCTACATAATGATGTGCTCTGGCTCTGATCTGTAAACAATAATGTGTACAGGTACTTCACTTGCACCAAAGAGACCTATGTGTTCAGACATGAAATATCTTCACCTTTACACTCAGTTACATCGGTTAGATGGCATTTTCAAGGGATCCAGTCCCCATAAATTCATAGATTTCAGGTTTGTTTCCATAGCAATCCTATATCAAGCTAAAAGCATTCCAGAGTTAAAACCTTGTTCTTAGAAGTTTTCAGACCCCAACTCCTGGGACTTTTCTCTGGCTGTCTTTTCTAAGGTTTTATTTATTTATTTGAGAGAGGGAGGAGGGGCAGAGGGAGAGAGAGAAGCAGTCTCCTCAATGAGCGGGGAATTGGACAATGCTGGGCTCGTCCCAGGACCCCAAGATCATGACCTGAGCCTATGGCAGATCCTTAACCGATTGAGCCACCCAGGCGTCCCTGGCTGCCTTTTCTGTTTGTAAGTTTAGTCTCATGACAATGGTGTTTCCTCTCCCTGCCCTTTTTCTTTTTCTTCTCTCTTCCTCCTTCCCAGGCCTTAAACCTAATTTCTCTCTCCTTGTTGCATGGAAAGTAGTTTAAGCATTGTCCATTGCTACTTTAGCTTTTGCTACTACCCCTCTCAGCCAAGCATCTCATCAAGAATTTTCCCAAATCATTCCACAGACAAAATCTGGTCTAAAGAAGGCATTTTTCACATTCTGCTTTTATACACTCATAGGTTTTGTTTTTCTTCAGACATTTCTATTATAATGTTCGTCACATACCAGTAGCCGTGGTTGATGGATGGTGGGGGAGGGGAATCTAGGCAGCAACCTCCCCTCACCCCCCACAGAGAAGAGTTCAGTCATAAACAAATGGTGAGGCACAACTGATTTAGAGATTTCTGGGGAAACAACTTATCTTAAGCACCGGGAAAGTAGAACAAGTTTGGCCCAGAAATAATGGGCCCCCCACATCAAAGGGCCAAGATGACTCTGACTATAGCATGAATCATTCATTTTGTCCTCATTCATTCATTCATTCATTCCTGTGAGTACCTACTATGGCCCTGGAGCTGTTTTGAGTGTTTTGGGGATAGAGCAATGAATAGACAAAAATCCCTTGGTGCATGCATTCCCTAAGGAAAGACAGATAATACATTAGATAAATCAGTTAAATATATAATGCGTTAGCTTAAGTGATACCTGCTAGAAAAACATAAAGGAGGTCAAGAAAGGTAGCAAGTGTTCCTCCAAATAAGGCCGTCATGGGCTTGTGATGTGAGTGTAGAAACCACAACAAAACAAAAAGAGCCAATTTCATACAATAATTCTGAGATACTGAGGGCGCCATGTAACACTCGATTAGTTCAGCATAAGTACAAAAAAGTAGGGGAATAGGAATTGTGTTTGAGTAGAACAGTGTTGACATGGAATACCTTCCAAAGGCAGCATTTTGGGGCTTGGAAGTGTTGGGGGGCCCAAAGGCATGAAGATCTTAAGACTTCGGAGCATGCCAGGCTTCTGAGCCGAGGCAGCGGAAATCACTGTGGGGCTCAGCCTCAGAGCTGCACCAGGGGCGACGGCACTGGGTCTGTGAGTAAAACGTGAATCACAGCCTGCAGACTTCCACAGGGGAGCGGGCAGGAGAGACACCAGAGGTGACGTAACGGGTCGATGCACCGATCTGCTGGTGTTTGTTGGGCAGCTGGCTTTCTGGGTGTAGTTCCAACACACGTGTTGGTTGATATTCGTGTTAAATTCATGAGTTAGACGGAAGTGAGATATTCGTGTTAAATTCATGAGTTAGATGGAAGTGAAACTTCTTTGTCAGTGATGTGAGTGAATTGTTTGCTGCCTGCGTTTTGTTTTTTTTTAAAGATTTTATTTATTTATTTGACAGAGAGAGAGGGAGACAGAGCAAGCAAGCACAGGCAGACAGAGTGGCAGGCAGAGGCAGAGGCAGAAGCAGGCTCCCAGCCCAGCAAGGAGCCCGATGTGGGACTCGATCCCCGGATGTTGGGATCATGACCTGAGCGGAAGGCAGCCGCTTAACCAACTGAGCCACCCAGGCATCCCTGCTGCCTGCGTTTTGAGTGTTGCAAGAATCCAGCTTCGTGCTCCTGTTCACAGTGCAAGAGCTGTGGACATGACATAGTCACCTGCATTATTAACATCTTGTTCATCTAAGTAGAGACTACACAGCCGGCAAAACGATGTACCAGACCCTAATTTGCAGCACTGGCCAATCTCCATGGTGTAGATACTTGTAAAAACTCTCACTATGGTTAACTTCAAGCCACCAAGGAACATGGTGTTGGCAAGAAATGTGCAAGATTGTACCACCATATATACTAGAGTATTTCCACCATAGAGACAAAAAAATAATAATAATAATGTAAATCCTATCAAGAGGATAGATAATAAGAAAGGTAGTAAAATATTTAGGAAGTGTATGAGGTTTTATTTGTTTATTTATTTATTTAAAGATTTTATTTATTTATTTGAGAGACAGAGATCACAAGCAGGCAGAGAGAGAGAGAGGAGGAAGCAGGCTCCATGCTTGAGCAGAGAGCCCAATGCAGGGCTCAATCCCAGGACCCTGGGATCATGACCTGAGCTGAAGGCAGAGGCTCTAACCCACTGAGCCACCCAGGTGCCCCGGAAGTGTATGAGTTTTTAACATTTACTACATTTGCTTTAAGAAATAATATATTTGAGGGACGCCTGGGTGGCTCAGAGGGTTAGGCCTCCGCCTTCGGCTCAGGTCGTGATCTCAGGGTCCTGGGATTGAGTCCCGCATCAGGGTCTCTGCTCAGCAGGGAGCCTGCTTCCCCACCCCCTCTCTCTGCCTGCCTCTCTGCCTACTTGTGATCTCTCTCTGTGTCAAATAAATAAATAAAATCTTAAAAAAAAAAGAAAGAATATATTTGATTCTAAGTTGACACAATATGGTTTTTAACAGTGGTTATGTTTAACAAACAGCTTGTAAAATATCTGCAAATTTAATACTGGCTCTTGTGAGCCCGTACAAGCCAGCTATCACACACTGCTGGTAGGTGCCAAAACTATATAAATATGGGTTATTATCAGCAATGTGACTAAATTTTATTCTCGGACTCAACTTGCCCCAAAAAGGCAAGTTTAAAAACAAATGTTTTAGTTTTTTCATTTTACCGTTTGCTTTGATGGGACTGGGGCTTTTCTTTGAATAGCTAAGTAGCAGGTTTCCAAATCTCTTAGGGCACATAAGCGAGCAGAGAATAATCTCAGCCATTAGTTGTTGATTCCTGCCAGCTTTCCTCTCAGAAAGGTGACTTTTCACTGATGACTCCCTACATGCTAGGAGTTGTTTATTGCATTCAGCTCCGTACTGTCTATAATCACTGCTATTTAATACCTATTAGGTGGAACCAGATGGAGTCGCTCTTATGCAACCATTTTTGACCTAGAAAAACAGTAATTTCATAGATTTCAATCAAATATCTTTGCTCTAGTCAAACTGGTCCTGATGTTCCTCTGTCATTTGTGTCTCTGTGTTCATGTAGTTTTTCACATCTGGAATAATCTTTCTCCTCCCTCCCGCTACTTCAAACCTCTCATCTTCTAGGACTTAACTCCTACTTTCATGTCTCCCACAGACATAACCCTGATCACTTGAATATTCATTAAGCAATTCTAAGTGTTGTCTCTCCTGACCTTTTGTGATACTTGTATGTACACCACATAATTGAACATAATTTAGTCTGTCTTATATTATTTGTGTGGTTTCTCGCATTAGTCTTGTCTGTAACTAGATGGTCAATTCTCTGAAGGGAGGAACTAGAATTTAACACCGTGAAGCCCCTTTTCCTCCCCTGTCAAATGGAGAGATTATGATGTCAACATGGTGGGGTGATGTTAGGGTTTTATGACAAATCTGGGTTATATAAACTCTTCTCTGGAAGTTCAAAGTGAATGTAATCTACTTTTGTTAATGTTTTGAGTAATTCAGGGAAAGGTACGATTATCATTTTGTATGTCTGGCTTAAGAATGAGAAGTATTATAGTTATTTTTTAGGTAATGCTTTTTGGTTTGACTCAATTTCCCAGTCTTCCAAACTGATACCTAAAAATGGCAGAGATAAATGGATAGATATATAGACAGATCAATAGGAAGATAGATGTTTGGGGGGGCACAGATACATTTAAAAGTTGGATTCCTGTCTAGTTGAGTATACATTAAGATATTGTGGTTCTTATTACCTAAGAATAAAATTCCTATCATTTTATTATTCCTGAACCTAGAGTTTTTTTGTGCAGTAATAAGTGCTAGCATTTATGAAGAACTTACTATGTTCTAAGGACTTTGCTAAATGTATTAGCTTGTATTCATAAAACAGCAACAATGTATTTTCTATTGTTCCCATTTCACAGATGAAAAAATTATATAATCTATTTTTTGAGATAGAAAAATAACTAAATGAAGACATTTGCAAAGAAATGAGGAGCGATTTAATGAACAGTCTCTCACAGAGAGTGACTTTACAACAGTAACTCAATTTTAATTCAGCCTTCTAATACTCTAGAATGCATTGCTGAAGGGGTATGAAGGGTTGTTACCAATACTAGTAAAGTGAATCCCGTATGAACAAGACATAATTTCCAAAGCAGTATATATATATAGATGGGGAAAAAATAAAGCTTTGTAATGACCACTGCTTTCAGGGATAATGGTATATAGTCATTCACTCATTTCCTCTTCTTTTTATTGAACACAACACATACTCTATACAAAGCATACTTAAATATACTAGTTACCTTTTACTTGTCCACTGAAAGAAATTTAAATTATTGTATGAATTTGATTAAGCTGATTACAAAATTTTGAAACACAATGGAACCCAAACGAGGGCCAATGCTCATTTCCTAAGTGAGCATTTTATGTGCAAACAAACAGCTGCTGGAATTCAACAGAATTTAAAACAAGCTGTTTGTAAATTTTACTGACAGCTGTTTTTGGTGATTTTTGTCAACAGAATTTTCCCACTTTGCATCACAGCATTTTTTTATTATAGTGTCCTCTCAAAAAGTAACTTGCTTGCTTTAATCACGTTTACAGAGACTTATGACTTGACGCTTATACAGTGGTACAGCTTCTCAACACAAAATGTCAGTGAGCCTGTTATAAATTGCTTCTGGCATTCCTACTCTATCTTTTATTTGGCTGGGAGTATTTCCACCTGAAAGTGATAAATTCCTGCTATAACCGCTTTATGTGCTTCAGTAATTACACTGTACAGAAAAAAGGGGCTTTCTACTGAGGTGTCTCTTTAAAAATAGCAAGCAATAAAAGGCAGTGGAATGGGTTGAACTCTCAAGTCCATTGAACAAAAAACAATGACCAGTGAAATATCTGTGTCAGACTGTATTTGATAAATGATCGGTCAGTACAGAAGATACCCAAACCTTTAAAACCACGGCTGTAAGGGATGTATTAATGTAACTATATCCTTAGACTAGTTACTTTCGATCCTGTGACAGAAATCTGGCGGATGCCCGCAAGAAAGGAGCTAACATGCTTTCAAACATCATCTGGAAATATCTAGATGTTTCTAGAGACTTGGGTAACTTTTCAGTAAACGCCAAGGTCTATGTGACGTTGAGATTGTGTCCTTATGTGCTAGTCAGAGACAGCAGCATGTCTAAACAGTTCGGTGGAATCCACTGCAACCGATAACATCACTCAATGTAGCCCAACTGTGCCAATCAAGAAGAGCTCTGCACTGGTCTTGAGTGGTGGGTACTGAATAGTTTGGGCCATATCTTTTTTTGTTTGGTTCTTATAAGCTGTCTCTAGTACACAGAACAAAATTATTGTTTTTTCATTGCTGAGGATATTTTGCTCTTAAAGGATAAATGAAATGTTGTCAATAAAAGATCTCCACATTAATTGAACAAAAACCATGAAGATTTTTTTATTATCTGGTCCTAACATCATGCCATGGATAGTGTTAGGAAGCCAGTGGATACTTCATTTGAGATGATACTAAAAGAGACTGTGGTCCTTAAACAAAATCCAAGCTGCCTTCAGAGTTATTGTGTCCTATATGCAAAGGAATTCCTACAGCAAGTATCTCTGCCCCAGTAGTCGTGAAAGGACTGGCTCCTTCTTACTGAGAATGTCCAGAGAGAATTTTAAAGCAAGGCTAACTGGCTTAGTGCAACTCAGAAATGCTAGAACTAGTCCTGAAATTGGGAAAATGTATCGGGTGCTTGTTGTGAATTAAGCTTATTGCAAATATATGTATTAAAGCACAGTGCACGTCCAGCGTGAAGGGATTTCCATTGCTTGTGCGGTGCTCCTGGTTTAGAACATTTTTCATGATTTGTAATTCCTTTCTCATAACAACCCTATAAGTGTGAGGTTGGTAAACATGCATTCTAAATTTACAAAAGATGGAACTAAGTTCCAAAATAGGTTAAAACAAAAAACAAAACAAAACAAAACAAAACAACACAAAATAGGTTAAAACAATGGGCCCCTGGGGACCATCCTAGGAAATGGCAGGCCTTGGTCTGTAACCCCGTTCTGCTTCATTCCAGAGTTCTGTGCATTTAATCATTATGCCACACTGAATTCCAGAAAAAAGAGCACAGAGCTTATGACTTTAACTTAGGTTAAGAGCATTTTCACGTAGGAAAATGTAGGTCAAATGTAGAGAGCACAGACCACACTCCTCGATGCTCTGAGGGTGGTTTGTTCCATGTCACCAATTACCACATTCAGTGGTTCCTTATTAATTGTTCTCAATTAATAAAGCTTTTGGGGGAGTCTAAGTTTCATAGAAGTCCTTGCAAACCAAATTTATATCTGTCAAAGAGAATGCACACAGAAGAGTCCAAGCGGTTGATTCCACTGCCTGACTCCATAATTAAAAGCCAGAGAGGAACTAGTGTACATGGCTGAATGGGGGAGCTAGCTTCACATGCTGGGGCAGCAGAGGCTTGGTGTTATGTTTGTCCCATTTTGCTTGTTAAATATGTTTATCCAAGTGAATATGAGGAAGACTTACTACTTTGTGAAATCCTTCACAACACAACAGAAGAAAAAACATTAGCATTTAGACTGTTTTCAACAAACTGTTATATTGAGCCTGCAGATCAAGAAAGAGACCAGACTGAGAAGCCTTGGAGGATAGCAACACTACAGATGGTAATCCGTGCAGGGAGGAAGGGCACGGGAGAGAGGAGAGGTGAACAGGCTCAAGCAAGCCAATTTATCTGCCTCAGAATGCTTGTAGGACCCAAGTTGGACCTGGAGGACCTGGGCTGAATAATTTTGGAAGAGCCCAAAGTACTGAGGAATATTGCTGAGCTGGAAGAGAGCAGACTGGGAGAAAACAGAGCAACACACCTAAACTCCAATGTCCTTTGGGAGGTCCTCGAGGGCACACAGAAAGGAATTAAGACATATAGTCCTTTTTAAAGTGAAGACAAGCTATTGCGAATGCCCTAAGCTAAGGCTTTACCAAGACCCTGCAGATGGACTGGATTTTCCTAGGTGGTTTTTCTCTGGAGGCAGAATTTCAGGATTTGACGTATTCTGGCTGTACCTCATGCTGGATCGGTTGCCCATCTTTTATGCACACATATAAATGCTCATGGGAGAAAGAATTGGCTCTTAAAATTCAGGATCCAGGGCTGAGAGTAAGGATTGATTCAAAGACACAAATCTCATACCACCTCACACCTGTCAGAATGGCTAAAATCAAAAACACAAGAAATAACAAACGTTGGCAAGGATGCGGGGAAAAAGAAACCCTTGTGCACTTTTGGTGGGAACGCAGAGTGGTGCAGCTGATGTGGGAAACAAAGGCAAAAGAAATGTAGCTTAAAATTTCCTTACAGCTTGCAGCCCACTGATAGATACCTGAAACCTGCAGAGCGGGATCTTCCACAAGGAATTCGTGGCTGCCTTAGTGCCTTCTTGTTTAAAAGTAACCTTATCTTGGCAGCAGCTGGCCCCTCAAGGTCCTGAGAGCTTTGCTTCCAGATTCCCTGGATCTTGCCCTATCCCTAACCCCCCTAATTAAAAAGTATACAATCAGGCACTCCTCACAATCCCAGTATAACCCTTCTGCCCACAGGTCCTGTCCCTTGAGTAGCGAAGTGGTTAAGGTCTAGGCAGGAGCCTGGGCTCGGCTCTGAAGCTATTCCTGGCAGGTGGAGATGCTGACACAGAGCAGGAACAAGAGGTAAGGGAACAAACCAAGACAGCCCAAGAATCTCAAGGCCACAAGCTTTCCAGTCAGTTCTCAATCAAGGACTGCCACTAAAAGCCCTCAGTGGCAACCCATTCAGGACCTCTCTCTCACTCTAGAGAGCTTTTTTCTTTCCTTTCAGCTCTCACATGCACTTAATAAACTTTCACTTCACCTCACCCTTTTGTGTCTATGAGATTCATCTTCGACTCTGTGAGACAAGAACCCTGTCTTGATCTTGTGCAAACAGCCACTCTGGAAAACAGGGTGAAGGTTCCTCAAAATGTTAAAAATGGAATTATCATATGAACAGTAATTCTGCTGCTGGATATTTAACCCAAAGAACACAAAACAGTATGGAGGTTCCTCAAAAAGTTGAAAATAGGGCTACCCTATGACCCAGCAATCGCACTACTGAGAATTTACCCTAAAGATACAAATGTAGTGATCTGAAGGGGCACGTGTACCCCAATGTTTATAGCAGCAATGTCCACAGTAGCCAAACCATGGAAAGAACCTAGATGCCCATCAACAGATGAATGGATAAAGAAGATGTGGTGTCTACAAACACACACACACACACACACACACACACACACAAGAATATTATGCAGCCATCAACCCCCCCCCAAATCCTGCCATTTGCAATGACGTGGATGGAACTAGAGGATATTATGCTAAGCGAAATAAGTCAGTCAGAGAAAGACAATTATCATATGACCTCTCAGATATGAGGAATTTGAGAGGCAGGGGTGGGGAGTTGGGGAGCTAAGGAGGGAAAAATGTGCAACAAGGTGGGATCAGGAGGGAGACAAACCATAAGAGATTATTAATCTCACAAAACAAAATAAAAAATAAAAAAAAATCTCAGGAAACAAACTGAGGGTTGCTGAGGGTGGGGGGATAGGGATAGGGTGGCTGGGTGATGGACATTGGGGAGGATATGTGCTATGGTGAGTGCTGTGAAGTGTGTAAGCCTGATGATTCAGAGACTTATACCCTTGGGGCAAATAATTATATGTTAATCAAAAAAAAAAAAGAAAAGGTACATGCACCCTATTATTTGCAATAGCCAAAATATGGAAGCAGCCCAGGGTGCCTGGGTGGCTCATTGGGTTAAGCCTCTGCCTTCCGCTCAGGTCATGATCTCAGTGTCCTGGGATCGAGCCCTGCATCAGGCTCTCTTCAGCAGGGAGCCTGCTTCCCCCTCTCCCTCTGTCTGCCTCTCTGCCTACTCGTGATGTCTCTGTGTCAAATAAATAAATAAAATCTTTAAAAAAATATGGAAGCAGCCCAAGTGTCCATCTATAGATGAATGTATAAAGATGTACAACACACACACACACACACACACAATGGAATATTACTCAGTCATAAAAATAATGAAATTTTGTTATTTGCAACAACATGGATAGATCCAGAGGGCATTATGCTAAGTGACATAAGTATGTCAGAGAAAGACAGATACCATGATTTCACTCAAATGTGGAATTTAGGGGTGTTTGTGTGGCTCAGTGGGTTAAGCCTCTGCCTTTGGCTCAAGTCATGATCTTGGGGTCCTGGGATCAAGCCCCACCTCGGGCTCTTTGCTCAGTGGGGAGCCTGCTTCCCCCTCTCTCTCTGCCTGCCTCTCTGCCTACTTGTGATCCCTCAAATAAATAAATAAAATTTTAAAAATGTGGAGTTTAAGAAACAAAACAAATGAATACAGGAAAAAAAAAGACAAGTCAAGAAACAGACTCTTATATATAAAGAATTGGTAGTTACCACAGGGCACATGGGTAGGGGGATGGGTGAAATAAATGAAAGAGATTAAGAGTACACTGCCTTTTCTTTTTTTTTTTTTAAGATTTTATTTATTCATTTGACAGAGAAAGAGGCAGGCAGAGGAAGAGGGAGAAGCTGACTCCCTGCTGAGCAGAGAGCCAGTCATGGGGCTCAATCTCAGGACCCTGAGATCATGACCTGAGCCTCCCAGGCCCCCCAAGAGTACGCTAATTGTGATGAGCACTGAGTGTATAGAATTGCTGAATCACTATATTATACACCTGGTAACTAATATAACCCTGTGCTAATTATACTGGAATTTAGCAAGTATATTGTCAGCCATTTGCACTGTATCAGGGCAGGGCTGGAAGGAAGTGGAAGGGAAAGTTGCAGATGGGCGAGTTACCTTGCTTATTCTCTTGATGAGTTTATTATGGCCACCATCAAACAGCTGCTGGGAATTTCATGAGATTTGTTGAGAGGTAATGGGGCGATGGCAGAGGGAAGGAAAAGGAAACTAATGTTATCATTGCCCTTGTATCACAATTCATTTATCAGCACTGTACAAATAGGCCAGTGACAACTCTTTGGTCCTTACAGCATTTTACCAAAATGTGAAATTTACATTTACTCTCATCAGTTACATTATGTAGTAGTTATTTTTTAAGATATTATTTATTTATTTGCCAGCGAGAGAGTGCAGGAGAGAGAGCGAGCGAGAGCATAAGCAGGAGGAGGGTAGCAGAAGGAGAAGCAGTCTCCCTGATGGGCAAGGAGCCCAATATGGGACTCAATTCCAAAACTTGGATGGTGACCTCATCTGAGGATAGAGGCTTAAATGGCTGAGCCACCAGGGCGTCACATATTATGTCCTAATAAAAAAAGCATCTGATAAAAAAATTCAGTGCTATTCTGTGGTAAATAAAGCATTAACAGAAATGGATAAATATGTATATGTATATATATATGTGTATACATATATATAAAAAATTATATTAATATTAGCTACTGTTGATTGAGTAGTTATGACGTAGGTGATTTTCTATTTATCTCCTTCAACTCTCCAGATCTGCAGAATAAATATAAACATTATTCTCACCTTACAGGAAACTAATGTTCAGACAACTTAAGACTTGATTTAAATCAAGTCTATATAGTGGAG
>ML110260.1:0-44576 GCA_003697995.1 Taxidea taxus jeffersonii | reverse complement strand
GTGTGTGTGTGTGTGTGTGGCAGGGGGAGGGGGATGCAAAGATCTGACAGTGGATTGGATGGGGAGGGTGAAGGGTTCTCTGCATCTGTTGTCCATATAATATGATGATCAACGAAGGATTCTTATGTGGAGGGTAGACACAACTTTAACAAACAAAACAAAAGCCTGGAAAAGGTGGAAGGGAGGAGAAAGTTACTTTCTTAGAAGAAGGTAGCACATGCAGTGTCACGATCAAAGCTTTCCCAAGCTTTCCGGTTGCCGAAACAGCACTCCTGAGAGATTACTCTCAAACAAAAATTCCTTGGTTTGTGACTTTCCATCCCTTAAGCGTTGCCGACGGTCCCTAGAGCCAAGGTTTCAGGAAAGTCAAGGACTCGCTTTTTTTTCTCATTTTCGCCCCTCCGGGCAGTCTGGACCCGCCCCCTTTCCCGCCAACCGCAGGCCCCACCCCTCCCGGTCCCGCGCGCCCCGGCTTTTGGCGCGTTTCCGCGGCCCCGCCCCCTCGGGCCCCGCCCCCCTCAGCGTCCCGCCCGCCCAGACTCTGGGACCGCTCGGGCCGGGGTCGGGTCGCAGGCCGGCGGCGTCTCGGTCGTTGCCCGAGCCTGCCGCGGTTCCAGCCCTGGGAGGTGCCCTTGCCGGGAAGGCGGGGCGATGCCGGGGAACCGGCAGCCGAGGGTCCGCTCCGGGAACGAGCCTGGTCCCGCGCCCAGCATGGAGCCGGAGGGGCGCGGGGCCTGGGCCCACAGCCGCGCCGCGCTCGACCGGCTGGAGAAGCTGCTGCGCTGCTCGCGTTGGTAAAGACGGACCCTCCGGCGGGTTGCTGCGAGGGCGGGGGGCAGGGGTCGCCCCAGTCTCGGGGGAGGGGGCGGGGATCTTATCAACCCCCCGGATCCCTCTTCCCGTTGCCGTCGGGCAGTCGGGCCAGCGAGCAGAGTCCGTACCTTCCCTGGCATCTGGGGTTAGTTATCCCCGCCCTAGTCCCCATTCACAGCCTCTCGGCGCGGCTTTCTTGCCTTTTCCTCGCCAAACCCAGCTAAGATGGTAGTTTTCGAACTTTGGCGGGCCGGAGACGCGCCTGGGGGTGTGGCTAAAAATGCAGATCCAGGGCCCCGCCTCCGGAGGTTGAATTTGTGGGGCTGGGGTGGGGCTGAGATTCCTCTCGGGCAGAGTCCTCGCGGCACCTCTGCGGGAGCGGCTGCGTGTGAAGCAGCTGTCGCTCGTTGCTGAGCTGGCCTTTTTTTTTTCCTTTAAAGATTTTATTTCTCTCTTTTTTTTAAGATTTTATTTTTATTTTTATTTTTTTAAAGATTTTAGTGAGCTGGCCCTTTGACCGTTTCTCCGTAGCAGCTCTTCCTGGGGAGAGTTTTGGGTACCCTTGTTGGAGGTAGATTGAAGATAGCAGTGTGGTGACGCCGCCCTCCCATTAATCATTCAGTTTCTCATTTCCTTGGTTTAGTCAAAAGCCTGCACGGCTCGGGGTTCCAGCTCTTACAGATGCTGTTTATTATCATTTTTTGTTACTGATTTTCCTTCATGCTGTTGCACCATGGGAGTCTTCTCACTTCCCGGTTTTCATTATTATCTGGAGGCATCATTTTTATGACTGGTTCCCCATGCTTCTTGTCCTATAGCTTTTCGTACCGTACACACCAAGGAGGTTTATAAAACGCAAGAAGGACTTGTCACCTTTTTCATTTCTTCCCAAAGCATTGATTGAGTGCCTGCTGTGTGCACAGCTCAGTATTTCTGCATCAGTAGCACTCAGGCAGGGTTTCTGCCTGCTTGTAGCTGTCCTGACTGTATTTCTTTTTTGGACTTTCTTTTGATTCGTGTTTTTTTCCCTCTGATTTCCAACCTGCAGAAATTTGATATACACGAAGTACAAGTAACACCGCAGCTTTTTCTTTAAACATGAAATGGACTTAACTGTGGGGCGCCTGGGTGGCTCAGTAGGGTACGGGAGGGACTCTTGATTTTGGCTGGCATCAGTAATCTCAGAGTCCTGAGATCTAGCCCTGGGTAGGGAGTCTGAAATTCTCTCTCCCTGTCCCTCTGTCCCTTCCCCTGCTCACTCTCTCTTTTTGTCTCAAATAATAAATCTTAACAACAACAACAAAAAGAAATGGACTTAACTGTTACAGAACTTTTGCACTTATATTTTGTTTTATAAAACTTCAAAAAATCATTGCACCCCTTAGAAAAGTGGCACTTTTGCCTAGGACACATGGAGACATTCTGAGTTGTGTATGTTTTTTCATAACACAGGTCCTCCATCTGAGAATAAGAAATTTAAAACTGGCTCTGCTAGTTGCTATAATGAAGTAATTATAATCACACCTTCATAGTTTAACAAAAGTCAGACATTCAGGTGGGGTATCTGTATGGAAGACATCAGGGCGAGCAGCATCATAGTGCTTCACTCAGGCTGGAGAGTCAGGCTGCCTGAGTTCAGGTTCCAGCTTTGACACGATGGCCCAGGTCAAATTTGTTGCCTCAGTTTCCCCATCTGAGTGATAATAGTGCTCAGCTCATCTACCTATGAGTCTTCCTTAATAATATAAAAGATATTAGGGGTGCCTGGGTGGCTCAGTGGGTTAAAGCCTCTGCCTTGGGCTCAGGTCATGATCTCAGGGTCCTGGGATCAAGACCCGTATTGGGCTCTGCTCAGCGGGGAGCCTGCTTCCCCCTTTCTGCCTGTCTCTCTGCCTACTTGTGATCTCTGTCTGTCAAATGAATACATAAACTCCTTTTTTTTTTTCAAATTTTGTTTGTTTATTTGGCAGAGAGAGATCACAAGTAGGCAGAGAGGCAGGCAGAGAGAAGGAGAAGGAGGCTCCCTGCTGAGCAGAAAGCCGGATGCAGGCCTGGATCTCAGGACCCTGAGATCACAACCTGAGCCAAGGCAAAAGCTTAACCCACTGAGCCACCCAGGCGCCCTAATTACATAAACTCTTTAAAAAAAAAAAGATTATTGTGCCCCTGCAAAGTGCTCTTTTGGCCTTGGGGCTTCATTAGTGAACAAAGACAAAAACCTCAATTCTTAGGAAGCTAACCTTCTGTGGGAGGGAAGAAAGGAGATGAAATTATACATGCAAAGTGTTGAGTATGGTGGTTGTCATAGGATAAGTGATAAATAATAGCTGTCTTATAAAAATACAAAGAAGTATAGCCTGCTTCCTGAATAGTTCGGGGAAGACAAAGTATGTGATTTATAAGAATAATCTGCAGGTTGTCCTAAAATCTAATACAGCCATTTTCACTTTTTATCCCCTTCCACGTATTTTTCCAGTTTCTAACTGAAGTGAGCAGACAATAAGAGCCAAAGGACTGAAAGTGGACATCAGACTTTTTATAGGTGCAGACTTTTAATACAGTTCATTCTGTTGGCTGGAGAATAATAGTGAACTCCAGTGATTTTTCTTAAAAAATTAATATATGAACCACTGATGCAATCACTACCCTCACCTGTTTCTTTGCATTTTTAAACCTAGGGCTCTGCAAATTGCTTCTGTAAAGAGTTACATACTGTTTTAGGCTTTACTGGCCATAAGCTATGTTCCTATTCCTTTTGTTTTTTCACAACCCTTAAGAACAGGGGTGCCTGGGTGGAGTGGCTCAGTCGGTTAAGGGTCCGCCTTCGGCTCAGGTCCTGATCCCAGCATCCTGGGATGGAGCCCCACATCAGGTTCCCTGCTCAGCGGGGAGTCTGCTTCTCCCTCTCCCTCCACCTCTCCCCCCTGCTCTTGATCTCTTGCATACACATAAATGAAATATTTAAACAAAAACAAACCCAAAAAGCATTCTTAGCTCAAGGCTGTACAGTCTACTGACTAGATTTCGTGAGTAGGCTATGGTTTGCCAAACTGTTAAAATGAGTAGAATGTCTGAAATTTTAAGATCCTTTTCCATGTAAATTTTATATCACATGAGACTTAATATTCTATTTTTTCCATTAATTATTGAGAGTTAATATTTAGAAATGATTTTGCGTTCTTCTCCATGTCTCTATCTGTTTTGGCACTGTTCATAGTGAACAGAGCGTGGCCAGTTTCTCTTCTTTCCATGGGAAAAAAACGAAAAGACCCCAAACCCATTTTTTCCACCGCTGCCTTTTCCTAGGATCCGCCTGATATCATTGCTTGAAAGGAGCAACTCTGGACGGTCTGCTTCTTGCTTTTTTTTGCTACCCACCATTCATAGCAGTGTCATATTATTTGAAATTGGGTGTCAGTATGCCCTTTTACAGAGTTTCAAAGTTCTACCCAGTGGGCTGGTGATTACCCCGATTACCCTCACATTCAGCTTGCAGCTGTCATCTATATTGTGTTTCCAGGTGTCACCTGTCTCGTGTAGCATATTGGATCTATTTTGCAGGAAGCTTTACTTGTGGGTGAGAGTGGATTGGCTACATTACAGGGCATCCTTTCTTGACCTTTAACATAAGTGTGGCTCGAAGGTGAAGCAGATGAAATTTTTCAAGAGGCCAGATGTGACATTTGTGTTAGGTCCAAGCCTCACAACCAGATAGAAGCTATTTAAAGATTTGGAAAAATGAGACAGGAAGAACATAGCATTTGAGAAGCTGACAGAAAGCATAGTTAGTAATAATGTGTCCCTAAAGGAAGTAGGAAAAAATAATAGGAGCTGTAGTGTTAAAAGCCCAAGTGTCATATGACACTGTTTTGTGAATTAAAAGAATTAGGTACCTCTTGCCATTTGGAGCGGAGTGGGGGGGGGGGGCGACGGGGGGGCTTGGATCTCTACTACAATGTAATTTGGAGTTCTAGCACGTTTTAAATCAACTTTTAGTAAAAAGTAAAAAAGTAATCTTGTGATTTTTTTTTTTTAGGGTAGGTGATTTTATTTTTCTAAATCATCTTGTCATTTTAAAGGCAGTCAGGATTGTTTTTGTTTATTGCATAGCTTAGTTTTTAAAAGCATTGATTTTGAACACTGGCTTCAAATTGTGGCTCAGTGATTTTGGATAAATTATTTTATCTTTGTGTGCTTTTTCTCATTTGCTAAATGAATTAGTAATAGTTTCTATCTTATAAGGTTGTTATGGGAATTAAATGAGTTAATATTTATAAGATACTTAGAGCAGTGCCTATTATGTTCTAAGTGCTGTATGAATGTTTGTAAAATACAGGACAGATTTCCTGACCCCAGCGTTAAGCTTTTGCCTTCATTAGTTTTGAATGTTCAGAAGCATTTTAATAGGCCAATGATCCTTAAATGGGATGATTACTCCTTTGGCTTGCTCTGATGCTGATTCTTCATTAGGACCTCAAGCGGTCACTGAGGCACTACATTAGTGATGCTGTGGTGAGACATTTTCTACCCTTAAGGAGCAAATGCTTAACTGTAAAGGATAAAATGCACATAGAGTTCAGGGAAAATTATGAGGGCCAAGGAGATGCAGGGAAGAGTACTTGAATGGTGCTAGTAGAGAAAGCTGAATGCAGTCTTGGAAAGATTTTTGTAGACGAAGACAGGTGGAATGTGCTAATCACAATATGCTAGAAGGTACTGTAGAGTAAAGGAAAGTGAGTCAGGTGGGCAAAGAGTTAAGAAAGGGTCAGATCAGACATGTTTAGTGGCCTAACAACACATTATTCAGTTGGTCCACATAGTTCCCATGGAGAAGCAATTGTAATTTTCCTGTAACTCTAGTGTCCTCATCTCTAAAATGAGGAATCTGGACTAAGTGCTTTCTAAGACTCCCTCCAGTTTGCAGATTCTATAATTATTAGTTTCCACTAGATGTAAATCGTCATTTAAAACTTTCTTTTGAAGTTTAACATACATCCAGAAAAGGGCAGAAATCATTGGTGTTCAGCTTGTATCATATATCCTTCCTAATTGTGGGATTTATTTACTTATGTGCTATTTTGATTCTTTGATACCTGTTGCCTTCAGTTATACTACACATTTCATAAAGACAGGTACACATTTCGTAAAGACAGGTTCACATTTCTGAAGACATAGTTTCTTAGTGTTTGTTAAATTAATGTGTGTATAAAAGAATCTAGGTTAAGTTAGGATCATAGTTGAGGAGCCTTTGCAGGTGGAAATACTAGAAGGACCTGGCTAATTTCACTTGCTCACCAAGAATCCTCCATAGGTTCCTGGGGTTAGTTAACCCAGAGTAAACAATGACTAAGGTCTTAGGGCAAAAGTAGAAGGCAAAGGTCTTTGTCCCTGGGAGTTAGGGCTAGAACCATGGCTTGCACAGACCCATCACAGGCCTACACATGCCTGATATTTATAGGGCTTGGCCCTGCCACAGAAACTTACTAGAGACATTGAGCACCTGTTTCCTACAGTATAGGGGATCATCATACAAGTGGAGTTATTGTTATATGGGTCTGGGACTTAGAGGAAAGATTTCAGGCTGGGAGCACACTTGACAGTCGTCTGCATATAGATGGTAATTTAAGTCCTACTTCTAGAAGTGAGCAGGGAAGCAAATATAAAGATGAATGACTGTGTCTGAGCCTTGAAACTCAACATTTGAACATTAGGTAGAAGAAGTGAAGCTTTAAGGACAGTTTCTTAGGTACTGTTTTGCTTTGGAAGAAAGGGAATAGAGAACAGAGCAAACCAGTACTATTTGATCCAGATACACATGATACTCTCTGTGGCTTATCTGTCTCGTAACAGTAGGTCCTATTATAGTTCATTGTTAGTAGAAGTCTGTTGCCCATTTGGCTTTTGCTATATTGGCTCATTGGTTTATTCAGCACTTATCAACACTAAACAATCAGACATGATTTTTAAAAAGTTTTTCCCATGTGATTTGCTTTAATCTGGCATACAAAATACACAGAATAAGATGCTTTATGTCATTATTCACATCCCTTACTTGATAACAATTTTGCTTATTCTAAAGATAGATACAAGAAATTGTTTAATTGGCTTGGAGAGCTTGTTAACCAAATTTGTTGGTGCACACTTGGCAAAATAACTTGGCAATTTTCTAAAATGTAAGAGCACTGTGGTAGCTAGCTAGTTATCTTGCCTGTCATTAAATAGCAGTTTATCCCATAGAAGGTTAGGGAGCTATTCTGTTAAGAAATAGATCTGCTTCAGTATTGTAATCTCAGCTGAATTTACTTTCCTTCTCTTCTTTGCAAAGAAATTTTTATTTCAATAGGATTTTTTTTTTTAATTGTTTTTTCTTACTACTTAGTTCTTCCCTAGGTTATAATCCTCTGGCCACGCCTATCTCTCCAAATCAACTACATGTAAAGTAACAGAAATAAGACTACAGATGGGAAAAAGTAGAGTAGCTGAATTTTCAAGGTACAAAAATCCTGTTACCATGCAAATGTCTTTTCTTATTCTTTTGGATTTTTTTTCTTTCTAATATATATGTATATCAAACAAAGAATAGGGTAAGGATAAAATAGAATTGTTAATATAAATTCATTTTTGCATGTAGTTTTCCATTTGCTTCATTCACTAAGGATTTATCGAAATTCTGCTATTCATATAGCACCATGCTAGGGAGGTAATAGTGTGGTTGGGGAGCTCAGAAAAAAATAAAAGTCAAGATTTCTTGTTGGTAGGGCTACAGTCTATTTGGAGACTAGCGAGAAAAATAGGGAATCAAGCAGATAAAAGAGAAAATACTTCTCTTTCAGCATTGATTTCCAGAGCTCCAACGAGATGCCATCTCTCTGGAACTTCATAGAGTATTTCGTACTTTTCTGAAGTCATACACTAACTTTGCTTATAAAATCACCTAGTTCAATTATAAGCGCCTTAATATACAGATTGTGTTGCAGGCAACGTTGTGTCCTTACACGTCTGGCACAAGGTACAGATTTTGCGTAGGTGATGGTGTGGAAATTAAAATCCAAGAATTTCTGTGCTTCTTTGTTTAGTGTTGTTTTTATTATATCATCCTGCATAGTATTTGGATGTGCTGGGCTTGAATAGTTTTGGGGGTGGAAGGGAGAGTAGTCTCAGCAATCCTGAGCTTGGTTTTGGACTTTGGGTATTACTTGAGAAATGTTACAGAAAGCAGAGTTGAGAGCAGAATTTTTGTGGAGGAGCAGTATAAGAAAAGGTTGCCTGCTTTGGAATCACTGGGTTGTGAAGAACTTCTTAATATTAAGTTTTTAAAAATTGAAAGTAATACATGCGTTAAAATATCAAGGTATGTGGTCATTAAATAAGTGAATGACAGGTGAGCCCCAGTCCTTTTCTTTTTTCTTTTTTACAAAATATTTTATTTATTTATTTGACAGAGAGAGACACAGCAAGAGAGGGGGCACAAGCAGGGAGAGTGGGAGAGGGAGAAGCAGGCTGCCCACTGAGCAGGGAGCCTGATGCTGGGCTCCATCCCAGGACCCTGGGATCATGACCTGAGCCTAAGGCAGATGCCTAAAGACTGAGCCACCCAGGCGCCCCCCCACATCCTTTTCTTTAAGGACCCACTATGATCGATTTTTTGTGTATCTTTTAATAAGAGGTCGTCTGTATTTATATAAGCAGCATATGCCTCAGCTGGGAAGATGCCATGTATCAGGAGATGTATCATGACACATGTAACCATTTTCTTGTTGATTAAAATTTAGATTGTTTCTGGCCTTTTGCTGTAATCTATCCTAGAGTGAATATCCTTGTCCATCAGGCTTTACATTTTAAAAATTCTTATTAAAATTATCCATGAACACAGTCAACAAAGTCAATAGGCAAAGGCAATAAAAACATTTTTTTGCTTCATCTATACTTTAGAAACAGCCTCTTTCATCTCTTAGTTCTTCAAGATTTACGTCTACGTTTCCAAATGACATGTTTCTATTGCTACTTCTTGAATTTTTCCATTTTAGACACATTTATTTATCCACTTTCTAACTTCCTACTCTAAAAGATGGTTTTCTTATTATCTATTAACTTTCTACTATGGAAGATGACTCGGTTAGAATTTGTAGTACAAAATAATTTTCAGTCATTATTTTGAAGGCCAGGCAGCCCTTGTTACCCTTGAGATGTCTTATGCTATTCTGAATCCTTAAAAAAAAAATATATATATATATATATATACACACACACACACACACACACATATACATGTATATATTTATGACATTTTAGTTTTATTATTTCTTAATCTCTGGACTCTCTTGGTATCCTGTCTAAGTAGATAGCTTTGATGTTTTGAAGTTTCAGTTTTGCAAGCATCTGAGTATCTCTAAAGGATAAATTCCTGGCAGGGGAAAAGTTGAATTGAAAGTAGGTGCATTTAAAATTTTGATAGATATTGTCTGGTTGTAAAATAAGTTGTTTTATTCCCCAGTATCTTCTCAGCTAAGCAAGCTCCAGGCATTGTCAGAAAGCCTGGCTTTGACCTAGATCATTGCCGCCTTCTGTACCTGTGCTTCTGAGCTGTACATTAACCTTCTTTTGACTGGACATGGTCCCCGCCCAGGCTTGGTTATAACACCCCTGTCCCTGCTCCTTCCCCTGTGCTTGCGGGCACATACTTCTCCATCACTCCTCCAGTGTTGTTCTTTATCTGTTAACAGCAACAAAATAATTCTAGCTCACTAATTAGAATAATTAGTACAATTGATTAGTTATTCATAGATACTAGATTCATTGCTAATCAAACTGCACCATCTCATTGCTAGGGTGAAGGGTCAGAACCATAGATAAAAGGTTCAGAGTCATCTTTGAAAGGACATTTAAGTTTAGAAACGGAATCAAGCCTTGAGTGTAGAGTACTATGATAGAACGCCAAAAGTCTGTGGACTGTGTTCTGGGGATAAGCCTACAATGGAGAGACAGGAAGGAAGCAGTTAACGAAATGCTGAAATAGGCAGATAAATGTGCTATAAGAAAATTTAGACTCAACAGAAGGAAAGGTTTCAGGAAGAAAGTTGAGGTCAGTTTACTTCACAGAAGGGTGAGGGAGAATGAGGCCTAAAAGTGCTTTTGGGGAGCAGTTTCAGCATTGTCGGGAGTTAAAGCTAAGGAGGTAAGGAGATGGAGTGAACACTGTGGAGCCCTTAGTTAGGACCTTCCATCTCTGGGCAAGAGCTGGGGCAGGAGGTAGAGTGAGAGGCAGCATCTAAAGAAAGTGCTTTTTTTTTAGGGTGGAGGAGAGAATGCCTACCTGTGCATGTTTAGGCAGATGGAAGAAGAAAGGTAGCCATAATGATGAGAATAGACCACTTGAGGAGACAGGAGATAAGGGATCTAGGGAGAGATCGGCGCAGGGCATTTGAAGAAGGAAGAGTGACTGCAGGAAATCTTTTCCTTTGAGCCTGAAGGGAGGGATAGGATTATGGATGAAGAGGTAGGAATGGGTTCAGGTGGTGAAACGCTCACACTGTTCATCTCCAGTCACGTTAATGGGATTTCAGAGCATGGAGATTGTTTCAAATAGCATTTATTCATTTGTTTACTCACCGAAAATAAATGTGCTATTTTGGTAGAGAGACAAAGGTGAAGAAACTACCAACTAAATTTATAGAGACAATTTATATATCTCTGTCTTTTTTTTTTTTTTTTTTTCCTTAAGAGAGAGCGAGCAGGGGAAGGGGCAGGGGGAGAGGGTGAGGGAGAGGATCCCAAGTCCATCTGCACTAGACCCAAGGCTGAGCTCCATCTCATGAGCCTGAGATCGTGACTTGAGCTGAGATCAAGTCCAACGCTTAACTGCCTGAACCACGTAGGCACTCCTGCCTCTCTGTCTTTGTACAGTTGTTATTCATAGCCCGAGAGTAGGAGGGGAATGAGCGGGGCCTATCTGGCATTATAGATTGGCGTCTGTGAGTTCTAAGAGGTCAGTGGAAATAGGGTCGTGGTGAATGTGTGGCCTAGGGAATCCAAGGAGCTAGTGACCTGAATGGTGGTCTCTCGGGGTGAAGAGCGACCTGAAGGAATGAAGTGATACAGGAATGAAGAGATACAGGGAATTATTATGATGGTGGAGGTGAAATACCACCACTTCTGAGATCTTAGAGCAGAGCTTGTAATGAAGTAGAATTCAACACACTTGATTAGGAGATAAGAGATTAGGTTTGGTAGATGAGATCATGAACAAAAATTTGCAAGAGGAGCATGATCGTTGGAGCAGAGATCATCTTAATTTGCCAGAATCACAAAAGTGGCTGGCACGTCACAAGTCATATTTTTAGCGCTGTGATCTGTGTAGTGTGAGAGAAAAATCAGATATTGTGAGTTTTAAAAAAGTAATGGGTTTTATAATGTCAGTGAGCACCATTTTTGGTATCTTGAGTATAACATTGTAGGTGTGTACTCCGTTTTTAGCATTCTTTCTGAAAGCTCAATTTCACTTTAATGTTCCTATCTATTAAAATGTGCAGTGTGATACTTTTGATCTTTCAAGAAATGTGGAAAACTGTTTTTATTGATATGTGGTAATGTGTACAGAGGTAATTGGATAATAATGGTGTAAATACCTTAAGGTCCTAAGGTTAGTGTAATAAACCAAGCACAAAAAATATACATCCTTTGAAAGCTTTATTTTTCCTGTTTGCTCTCACTGCATTATGCCCCCTGAAAATAATGACTTGATGTGTTTATTAATAAGTACTGTTACTTTCCAAAGCTTATCAAAGGTAACAGGTATTTTGATGGACAATAATTGTATTTCTGTCTCTCTTCCCCCAATGCCATTAATCTCATTCAGTCTGCACGATGTCAACCTGATGATTCCTATTTGCAGTTGCTTAAAGTACAAAACAGTCAACCAACTGTAAACTGAAAGAATGGCTATATATATATATATTTTAAAGATTTTATTTATTTATTTGAGAGAGAGCGTAAGAGGAGAGAGGTCAGAGGGAGAAGCAGACTCCCTGCGGAGCAGGGAGCCGGATGTGGGACTTGATCCCGGGACTCCAGGATCATGACCTGAGCCGAAGGCAGCCGCCCAACCAACTGAGCCACCCAGGTGCCCCAAGAATGGCTATATTTTTGACAAGGCATTGATGAAATGTAAATGGCCACTTAACAATAGCCAGAAACCAATGTATTCGAATGGGAAACCTTGAATTCTTAGGGTCAGAGTGATCAGATGTCCTGATTTTCCTGGGTCAGCCCTGGTTTATACTTGGGTCCCAGTGTCCTATTCAATTATCATGCCCTTTCACTCTCAGAAATGTTCTCATATGGACAATATATGGTCATTCTATTTTTAAGCCTTACTTTGAAATGTATGGTCTGTACTTTGAATCATTAGGTGAAGGTATATCTTGGTAGTGGAAAGAAGCAGCCAGTGACTGGTTTTGCCTGTAGGAGGTATAGAGATATGGGCACAAAGTTGCTTCTGTGATTTCCCAGTATGTGCATTATAAAAAATGTTGCACTTTGTACTGAGTTTGGTAGTAGCTATTGGAGTCCAGCAGATGTGTGATGATACAGTATTTAATCGGGTACCAACAGCCTTTCAAATAAATACATCCTTCTGCTTTGAGAAAGAGAAATATGGTAGTGTTAGGCCTTGAATTTATGAAATGCTGGCTGTAAAATGTTTATCTAACAATGACCTAAGTCACTGGATTTATGAAATGTTGGGTGTAAAATGTTTATCTAACAATGACCTAAGTCTTGATTGTTTTCCTTTCCTCAAACAGCACTCATATTCTGAGGGAGCCTGTGTGTTTAGGGGGGTGTGAGCACATCTTCTGTAGGTAAGTAATTATGGTTTGATACTCAGTGTAACTATATTTTTTACTAGGTCGTCATCATGTAATCATATTAATAACATTACGTTGTGTTTATGTAGCTCTCATAAACTGCAGATCACTTATTGTACATTTGCTCATTTTGATTCTTTTAACTGTCTTCATTTACAAATAAGAGCATCAGAACTCAAAGGGGATGGCTTGTCCAAAGTTGCCAAGCTGTGTTTGAAGTATGTCTCTTTTTCCCTTCCAGTTAGTTTTGAGTCTAGACTTTCCAAATTATGAAAATCTAATTCTTGTAGTTATTGGGTTGGTTTTCTAGGGCTGCTATAACAAAATATCAAAGACTGGGTGCTTTAGAATGACAGAAGTTTATTTTTCTCACAGTTTGGGAGGCTAGAAGTCTGAGAGCAAGGTGACAAGCAGGGCTGTGAGGAAGACTCTGTTCCGTGATTGTCTTCTACCTCCCAGTGGAGAATCTTTGTCTTCTGTCAGTCTTTGGCATTCCTTGGCTTGTAGATCTATCACTTTGATTTTCACCTTCATGTTCACGCGGCATTCTCTCTTGGGTGCATGTTTGTGCCTGTGTCCAAACTCCCTTTCTGTAGGAATGCTAGTTATATTGGATTAAGCCTCACCTTGATGATCTTATGTTAATTTGATCATCTAGAAAGATCCTATTTCCAAACAAGATCCCATTCTTAGGTACTGACATTAAGACTTCAACATCTTTTGGGGAGACACAATTCAAGCCTTAATAGTTACTATGAAGTTAGATCCATGTTCTAGTAGGAAAGCTCTGGTTTATAGATTAGAGTATGAGATTTTCATTTCATTCTATTTCTTATTTGGAGAAATAAATTCAAGGACCGAATGTCTTAGTTTAATTGTGAGAGAGGGTTAATATAGCCTCCTTTGAGTAGTTTTTTCATGATTTCAGTTACGACTGTGTGACTCTCTGGCATGAGCAACTGCGATGTGAAGTTTAAGCACATATGAAAATAATTTACTGTGTGACTGCCGCGGGCTGGGGATGTGTGGGAAGCAATTACACTTGGGATTGCAATTTTCTTTCTGGAAACATGGATCTGATATATGGGACATATCCAGCTGGAGGGTGGGATAGGAAATAGTACCTGTTACCCACCTGATAACTCCATTTGGAGGATGACAAGGGATTTCAGACTTGACATGTGCAGAGCATGTCTGTTGGACACTCACCCCTTCCACTGTGCTTGTCCCTGTGAACTTCGTGCCCATAAAGGGTACCACAGATTGCAGAGTTGCTCAAGGCAAAAACCACAAGTAATACCCAATTGTTCTTTTCTTCCTTGCCACCTTAATAAGTTCTGTCAGTTCCACCTCAAAATGTGTCTTGAAACTTGAATTTTTCTCACTTTTCTCCATATTTACTACTGTTTACACTTTGGTCCATGCCACTATCCTATTATCTCTCCTCAGATTATTGTCGTAAGTTCACAGCTGGTCCCCTTCCCCATTTTCTGCATTCCTATCACTGATCTTTTAAAAATATAAATCACAGGGGCACCTGGGTGGCTCAGCGGGTTAAAGCCTCTGCCTTCGGCTCGGGTCATGATCCCAGGGTCGTGGGATCGAGCCCCGCATTCCGCATTGGGCTCTCTGCTCTGCGGACAGCCTGCTTCCTCCTCTCTCTCTCTGCCTCTCTGCCTGCTTGTGATCTCTGTCTATCAAGTAAATAAATAAAATCTTTAAAAAATATATATATAAATCACATTCATATCATTACCTTCCTTAAAATCCTCTGGTGGCTTCTATTACAGTTAGAATAAAATCCAAACTCTTTGCTCTAAAGTTCGGAAGAACCTCTGCAGGACCCAATTCCTACCTGCCTCTCTAACCACACTTTCTGCTAGCTCACCCTGTTCCAGCCATCTTCTCTTTTTAGTTCATTAAACATACCGAGTTTACTACTGCCCCAGGACTTTTGCACTTGCTATTTCTTCCATCTAGAATGTACTGCCAAATTTTTGTGAGGCTGACTTTTCATCAGTTACATTTTAGCTCATATGTCACCTTCTCCAAAAGAGCTCCCATGATCCCCTTATTAAATGATGCCCAGTTCCTGTCCTCACTTGCTAGTAAGCAGATTGATTTTGTTCCAGCTGATGGACTCACTATATATAATATATCAGTGACAAATTTGCTGGGCATAACAAACTCCATGAAACTGTAGGTAAAGTGTGTGTGTATGTGTGTGTGTGTGTTCATTGTGAGAGAGATCTGTGCCTTTATTGGGTTCTAAAAGGGTCTGTGACTTAAAATGTTCTACTGTGAAAGATTAAGATAGGCATGAGAACATCTTAAACAAAAGGTGGTCATCTGTATATGACCTAAACACAGGAAAGAATAGATTCAGTGCAATTTTGGTTCATTTTGATTATGTGATGCCAAGAATTAGGGTAACTGTAGTCTTTGCAGATTTGAAGCTGTGTAAAACTGTTGAGCAATGCTATAAATATCATGGATTTTAAAAGATGGTTTGATATATACCAATCTAGCTGAAGCGTAGAAGTGGGGGGGCGTGGGTTGGAGGGGCACTGATCTTTATGGCATTGACAGTGTTGTGGGAGTTTCAAGGTACTTTTATGCCAATCCCTGATAAAAATAGTCCATGTATTCTTTTTTAAGATAGAAATTGTTTAAGCAGACATAGGCAAACTTTTTGGATTTGGATCGTTTTACACCCTTAAAAATTGAGGACTCCAAAGCAGTTTTGTTTATATATTTTCTGTGTGAAACCGAAACATTTAAAAAATACTATTCAGTTTAAAGTAGTAATAATAAACTCTTTACATAGTAACACAAGTAACACTTTTTTAAGGAAAAATAACCATAAACCAAAGAAAAACTAGTGAGAAGAGTGACACTTCTATTTATGCAAATTGCTTTATTGTTTTGCTGAATAGAAGACAGTAGATTCTCATACCTGCTTATGTAATCAGGCTGTTGTGATACATTCTTTTGATTGCAGCATGTGAGGAAAACCTTGTATTATACCTGTGTGTAATTAGAAAAAGGAAGGATGGTTAAATAGTTTTTTTTTTTTTTTTTTTTTTGGTAATTGTGGATGTTCTTTGATACTACACCATTATTTGGCAAGTGCTAGTTTCTTTAGGTTTGTTACTGTGTGGAATCTAAAAGGGTAACGATGAGTTTTTGGTATTCTATTACATTAAATTTCACTGGTTTACCCTGTGCTTTGAATGGATCTTTTACCTAGCAGGAATTTCTGACATCATGCTTTGGTCATCTGGAAAATATTGACTTACTGAGTCATACAGATCTATTGAGAAATGACATCTGTCCCCAGAATTCTAGATTTATGTTTACAAAATAATTTGAGAACAGTTAAAAGATGAACGTTATAGAATGTATAAAATAGACTGATCTGGGTACCAGAGTGGTAGTAGGTAAGTATCTTACCTAACTGAATCTCATTTTCTTCATCTGAAAATAAGGTAATGATTCTTAATGAGTAGATTATAACTGTTAAATCCCTTGTGGAATCAGTTTCCCTTTTTATATATGGGGTCTTAAGTTCAAAGTTTGTAACTACAAGCAAAGAAACTCTAAGAAGTTCCTTTATTTGCTACAGAAGATTGACATTTCATGATCTCAGGGTTGTGAGACTGAGCCCCGTGAGTGTGGAGTCTGCTTAAGGTTCTCTTTCCCTCTCTGTCTGCCCACAGCAGCCCCTTGCACACACTCTCAAAAAAAAAGGAAAGAAATTTGACATTTATTGAATGCAGTCTCTCCTAGCTCTACTGTGGTTTACAGATTTGTTCTACAAATTTATTGTGTTACTTTGCATCAGAATTATGCCAGAATCTAAGATGGGGAGTAGAAATGCCACAGGCTTTTTCTGGAAGGAGCTCATATTAGAAGAATCCTCTGTGCCTACAAATGAGTAGGTCTCATGGAAAGGAATGTGGTGTTTTGGGGGAGATGTGGCTTTCATCACTGTTAGTTCCCCAGTCTTGCTAGAGTTCCTCTGGTGAGGCTAAGGAGTGGATTTTTAGGTTTTTTATTTCTGAATCCACAGATAAGCTTTGGAGGGGGGATTATGAACCCCACTCCCAATTTTTTTTTTTTTTTAATAAGAGTTTATGCATATCTTCAGATATGCAAAGGATTTGAGATTTAACTACTAGGCAGATAACCTGTGGTAATTTAATTGAGTCTACAGGTTATAAAAGTATCTGAAAGAGCCAAGTGTCTTTTCTCAGAAACTACATTAAAGCCTTTAGACACTTGTCAGTAACAAAACCAAAAATACCTTTCCTGGTGTCTTTGCAGTAATTTCCATGAAGCACAGTGTTAAGATTAAGGATGCGTGATGGTTATGCATTTGGTAGTAAATGTGTTTATTTATGTCCCTTTCTGTACTCTTGCCCTTTAGAAGCTATAGATTTATAGATTTATTTGCATGAAAAATTATGCAGACTAATGTCTGGCTAATTAAAGTCTCTTTATATTAATTTTCCTAAGGAACTTTAGATTTAGATTTTGTATGTGTGTGTATTAGACTCTTTCAGAAATATTATTTTAAAAAATATTTTATGTTTGCCCATTGCTTGTTAAAACAACTTTTGCTCCATTTACCTCTGTTCAAAGTCTGTTTATGCTTATATTTTGGAATTGAGATTCTGCTGAATGCATTGAGATATATAGATATACATATTACATATATATATATTTTTTTCTTTTAACCTTTTTTTAAGTAATTGTGTAAGTGACTGCATTGGAACCGGATGTCCAGTGTGTTACACCCCAGCCTGGATACAAGATGTGAAGATAAATAGACAATTGGACAGCATGATACAGCTTTGTAGTAAGCTTCGGAATTTGCTACATGACGATAAGCTTCCAGGTGAGAAATTATCACTGACTCTCTTCCTTAAAAAGCTGATGAATTCATATTGATCACATAAAATATGTAAATATCAAGAATTCTGATGACATATTTCAGATTCTAAGATTTATAGTTTACAGTTATTTTGAGAGGTGACAGATAACTTAGAGAAACCAAGGTCCAGGGAGGTTAAATGATCTTGCCTAATGTCACGTGTGTAGTTAATACCAGAAGCCGGAGAAATAGAGCCCATTTCTTCTGAGTGTTAGTCCAGATACTTTCACCACCTGCACTGCCTGTTTTTATAGTTATATAAGTATAAGAATTACAGTTATAATAATTTCTGGGTAACATATATGGAAAAGAAATTTTGTCCTTGGGGCGCCTGGGTGGCTCAGAGGGTTAAGCCTCTGCCTTCGGCTCAGGTCATGGTCTCAGGGTCCTGGGATCAAGCCCTGCATCGGGCTTTCTGCTCAGCGGGGAGCCTACTTCCCCCTCTCTCTGTCTGCCTGTCTGCCTACTTGTGATCTCTGTCTCTGTCAAATACATAAATAAAATCTTTAAAAAAAAAAAAAAAGAAATTTTGTCCTGAAATTCACTTAAATACACTTTTACAAGATAGAATACAACTTTCTGTGCATCCCTTTTCCAGACTGAATTAATTAGATGAGCACATTTTGAAAGAGCAAAAATCTAATATTGATTTTCTTTTCTATTTAAATGGGGGTTAATGTTTTTCAAATTGTTCTTAGACTCTGTGTATTAACTATGTATCTTCCCATTGTGCTTTCTGCTGAGAACTAATTAGCTGGGGAGAGAAAGTAAAGCATTTTGAATCTTCATAATTAGATATTAGAATTACCCTTTTATTGACCAGAGCATGTCATTTTGCTTATGTCTATAGGATAACCTTTTCTTGACTGGCAGGATGCTGTGAATGATTGATATTGTTTATATAAAATGGCTGAATTTCTGTTTTTAAATGTTTTGATCTTAGACTTAGACAATAACACTATGCGTTATTGTCAGCTACTAAAGGTGAAGTTGATTAGACAAAATAAACAAGACAGATACTTTGAGTCTTATTGACCAGATCCATATTTTTAAGAAGAATTTAAATTACATAGTCTACCTATGAAAAGTTTTTTTCATCTGATCATCGTATTAGACTCTGTTCTTTTAGGATAAAATGTGCTATGGTGATAAAGTTTTACTTACTTCTCAAGTGTAATTATACACATACACAGTTCAAAAAATACTTACCTTTTTGAAAATATAATATGTGTTGTAAATCCTTTTAAGAGCACAAAGAGGAATAGTTGCATTTTTCATCTGTATTTTCCTTCTTACTCAGAGGTGGGGGTGGTAGTGTTTATTTTCTAATTTAAAAAGTTCAGTATATGATCTGCCCCCCACTCCCATACAAATACCATTGACTAAAGAGAGTTCATGCATCTTTGGCATGTTGGGGGTGGAGAGGTAGGATTGAACTTTTTT
The DNA here is from genome assembly GCA_003697995.1 of Taxidea taxus jeffersonii. Taxonomy (NCBI): domain Eukaryota; kingdom Metazoa; phylum Chordata; class Mammalia; order Carnivora; family Mustelidae; genus Taxidea; species Taxidea taxus. The sequence continues at coordinate 25,520 of ML110260.1, read as the reverse complement.
TTTTCTTCATTAAGATTTTTTATTTTTAAGTCACTTGCACACCTAGTGTGGGGCTCAAACTTACAACTCCAGGATCAAGAGTAAGAGTCACTTGCTCCACCAACTGAGCTAGCCAGGTGCCCTGAAACTCTTGATTTAGGTGTACAGCATGAAAAATGTTCATGCCTGTGTGAAAAATGGCTTGCATCAGATTCTTAAAGACGTGTGGTATATTAGAAATGTTGGCCATGCATTGACATTTGGGGTGCTACTCTGAGAGTTCTGTCAGGAAGTTTTGATTTGATTCTTCTCTAGTTGCTGTGTAGTAATATATTAGCTTGCTTGGGCTGCAGTAACAAACTGGGTGGCTTAAAAAATACAAGTTTATTGTCTCACAGTTGTGGAGTCTAGGAATTTTACACTGAGGTGTTGGTACAGTTGGTGTTTTCAAGGTCTGTGAGAGAAGGATGTCTGTGAGGGAAGGGCCTCTCTCCTTGGTTTGTCTTTGTGTCCACGTGGTGTTCTGCTTGTATTTGTTTGTGCCAAATTTCCCCTTTTTATAAGGATATCAGTCATACTGAATTATTGAGTCCCGCCCACTCTACTCATTTTTACTAATTACATCAGTAATGACTCTGTTTCCAAAAATAAGTTCACATTGTGAGGTACTAGGAGTAGGTCTTGGATATATGAATTTGTGAGGAACACAGTTTAACCTGTGACAAGTAATGTGACATTTTTTTAAAGTGACATTTTTAATGCTGATAAAAAGGAAATAGGGTAACTCTTGATGGGTAGTGAATTATGGCATAATGGGGTACCGATACGGTACTTTGGAGTGCCGAGAAGAACATGCTAGGGAACTTTTCCAGAAATTTTATTGTGGTTAGTGATGTTTGAATTTTTAGTATGGTTTTCATATTTTGTGGACTCTGACTATGAAATACATCCACATTTCATCATTACTAAAGATATTTAGGAGAATCATTGAGTTTAGAACAAGATTTTGTGTGGGGCCTGAGGCCTTGTAGAATGCTGTCTTTCTCATCTAAAAATAGATGTGGTGGGATGCCTGAGTGGCTCAGTCAGTTAAGTGGCTGCCTTCGGCCCAGGTCATGATCCCATGATCCCATGATCCCATTCTTCCTCTACCTCTGTCTGCCGCTTCCCTGCTTGTGCTCACTCTCTCTGAAAAATAAATAAATAAAATCTTAAAAAAACACACATACACACAAAAAGATGTGGAGTTTGGGAAAGGAATTCAGTGATTAATTTTTCGAAAGCCATTTTGTGTTCATTTTCCTTATTATAGTGAATAATAACTACTTTTGTCCTTACAGACTTTAGCAGTTCTGGCTTCAACATTATTATTTTTTTAAGATTTTATTTATTTATTAGAGAGAGAGAGAGCAAGATAGGGAACACAAGCAGGGGAAGTAGGAGAGGGAGAAGCAGGCTCCCCATGGCACTGGGAGCCTGATGTGGGACTGTATCCCAGGACCTGAGATCATGATCTGAGCCGCAGGCAGACACTTATTGACTGAGCCATCCAGGTACCCCCAGCATTTACTTATTTTAAAAGGAATTGACATTTCAGTTTGGATAACATATAATCAGAATTTTTTTTTTTAAAGATTTTATTTATTCACTTGATAGATAGAGATCACAAGTAGGCAAAGAGGCAGGCAGAGAGAGAGGAGGAAGCAGGCTCCCCGCTGAGCAGAGAGCCAGACGTGGGGCTCGGTCCCATGACCCTGGGATCATGACCTGAGCCGAAGGCAGAGGCTTTAACCCACTGAGCCACCCAGGCGTACCCTGTAATCAGAATTTTAGGAGCAGGAAGGTCACTTGAATCCCTTATTCTGTGGGTGAAGGAAATTGAGGACTTAGGTTATGCAGGGAGGTCACACTGTAAGTTTCTTGTTTATCATTTATTTTATTTTATTTTTTTAAAGATTTTATTTATTTATTTGACAGAGATCACAAGTAGGCAGAGAGGCAGGCAGAGAGAGGGAGAGGAGGAAGCAGGCTCCCCGCTGAGCAGAGAGCCCGATGCGGGGCTCGATCCCAGGACCATGGGATCTAGACCTGAGCCAAAGGCAGAGGCTTTAACCCACTGAGCCACCCAGGTGCCCCTCTTGGTTATCATCTAGCTCAAAGCTTTCATGAGGAGTGTAGGTGTTCATTATATTTGTGGAATTGGGACAAATTGGCAGTGCTAAGGCTTAATTCCTATCCCGAAGACTAAACTTAATTAAAGCAGTTCTAAAACAAATTCTTAAGGTTTGGTTTCAACCATTCATTTTCTAATGGTAACATCCTCCTTTGCTCCTTTTATAGAATACGAGAGTTCTTATTCTAGAGAATAAGCATATTGAAATAAAAATCTCTGTCCAGATCTGTAAATTACATGGTGCAGAGCCTTGTCGGCTTACCAGTTGTGATGTCATCAGCTTTTCCTCTGAGGGCCTCAAAGCAAACCAGCCTCAGAGGGCATTTGAGTTGGAGAGTGTTGCTCTGTTTTTATGGCGCATTCAGTATTTGCTGTAGTAATTCACGTTAGTTTATGTAGCAAGTACTTGTAAAACTAAAGTGGTATAAGGTTGTATTACTAGGTGAATAGGTACAACCAGTTGGGGACAAATAACGGGTTCTCTTCTTTATAATGAGGAAATTGGAAATGGCTCTCATAAAATAAAGGTATTAAATTAAGGTCTAGCTTAAAAATAATATGGTTCTGTTAAATGGGTGTTGAGGATGATGAATTAAGCAGGATGGTTGGATATTTCCTACATCTCTCTTTTTTTAAAACTGTGTAGTTCACAATTTACCTTTCAAATGAACCTTGTTACTTGGATTTACTATAAAATATATAATTACCATAATTAAGGTGGGTAATTAGGAAGAACTTGTCAAATCATGGACATGGTATATGGTATACTGGAAATAAAGAAACCTGATTTATAGTAATACTGTTTAAAATCAGCTTCTAAGTACTCGAACGGATTTTCCTCGGTTCAGTGTACTTTAAAGAGAAAAGATTGTCACAAATTTTTCTGACAACCATTTATGGATAATTTTACCTTATTCTTTATAACATAATCTGTTTTCTACTAATAGAGTTAAATTTAAAAGTTTGTATTTTATATTGCATCCCATCATGTTAAATCAGACCTTGCAGGTGCTGGTCAGACTCTGTAAGGATGTGTTGGTGGTGATGCAGTTAAAAAAAAAGAAAAAGCACTTTGATTATGCTTTCATTGGATCACAGTTTCCTTTTCTGTTTTCTGGTTTCTGGAGAGATGCTTGTCTTATTGGAGCGAATTACATAGTGTTTCATATATGTTATGACTTTTTTATAATAGATGAAGATGAACATTTGAATAGCAGTGTTGCTGTTGGTTTTTTTTTTTAATGGAACTGAATACTTCTTAACTTACAAAATAATCATTCTTCAGTGTAGGCGTTAATGTTGCACAGATGGTAGCAAAGTACTTTCCTTTGATTTTTAATAAGGGACTAGTTTGTCAAAGAGATTTCTCAACTTCTGTTGTGAAACCTATAATAGAGAATAATTCGAAAGGCACACAATGTACATCATTATAATCCTTTGATGTAGATTAATGATAGCTAAATCACATTTTCTAATTGCCTCCTTCTTCTGTAGTTTATTATTAAATTTTAAGAAAAAACTTGGCTAAGCTGCTCCTTAGTAACATGTGTATCTCTGTTCCTTGATGTTTTGTAATGTTTTCTGAGAAATATTGACATTCAGAGAATAGAATTTTTAAAAAATGTCATCATTAAGAAATTTACTATGTAGAGGAAGGACCAGCATTTTTCTTCATGGAATGAATATGACAATTTATTGTGCTTCGAAACATTCACTTGTAAAAATTGTTGTCGCTGTTAGTAACATGATTTACGTTCCAGCAGGGGTGGTGGTTTTGCTTTTTACGGTCTTAACTTAGATATGCTGTGTACAATCCAGGGTTTACAATCACATTTGCTGTGTGGTCACTGCTTAGTCAGGACAAGAAGCATAATTCCAAAAGCAAGTCATTTTTGATATAATCTCAAATCTAGAGGAGAGGTCAACATGAAATCTTCCCAAGTGTATCACATTGTTCCTAGATGACTAGCCAGTTATTGTGTACATATAAATGACACAAACATACGCTCTTCTTGTTCACTTCTTCTAAGGGGCAGGTACACCCGACTATGAGATTGTTTCCATAAATTTTAGATTTAGATTTTTTTAGTCAGTTGAGCCTGTTGCTGCTACTTAGCTGCCTTAATTTCCCTTTAAGTGCCTAATTCTACATTTTGTAAATTTTGCAAGTATTAAAGACCTCAGCATTTGACTTGTGTTTAATTGAAAATGTCATCATCTATCTTTAAAGGATTTTATTCATTCATTTGACAGACAGAGATCACAAATAGGCAGAGAGGCAGGCAGAGAGAGAGAGGAGGAAGCAGGCTCCCTGCTGAGCAGAGAGCCCGATGCAGGGCTCGATCCCAGCACTCTGGGATCACGACCTGAGCCGAAGGCAGAGGCTTTAACCCACTGAGCCACCCAGGCGCCCCCATCATCTACCTTTAAAATAAATTTTAGAACATCACATTTAAGTTTTTACAGACTACCAGAAGATTAACCTTTCAGTCTTTGTAATCCTGAGCCTTAAAAAAGCAATCCTGGTAAACATTTCATGTTGACCTTTCCTCTAGATTCGAGATTATATACCACAAATGACTTGTTTTTTGAAATATACGGGTCACCGCAGAGAAAAGACCTTGTTAGAAATTAGACATAAAGTCTCTGTGCGAATGGATACCTCATCCTGATTGTTTTTATTTTCAAAATCCTGACCTGGTAACACTTTGTGGATCAGCTGATTTTCAGCTAGGACATGAGAAGGGTGTCCCAGAGTCTGACCTTACTCAGATACACGCTTCTGCTTTCAGCTGGGTTTGTTGGCTCCCTGTCCAGCTACTTGTGACGCTTCCGTCGTTCCCAGGAGGAAGAGATGGCTTCTTTGGAGTAGAATGGAGTTCGACTGAATTTCTTTGCTAGGCAGAGTAGAAGGTCTATGAAATTTCTACAGTTAAATACGAATTATTTGTTTTTTTATAATCCACTTTTTAAAAATTTTTTTCTTGCCTGTTTAAATTACTACCTTTACTTGGCAGATCTATTTATAAAGATAGGTGTTTTATACTCAAGAAACATGAGGTGGGAGAGGAATAGAAGAATCAATTTTGAACTTTAGAGATGTGAGAGATTATAGTTTACTAATCCTCTGGTGTATTAATAATTTTAAGCTGATAAAATAATAGTGTTTTGTGTGAATAAAAAACACAAAAGGAATTAAAAAATAATACTTCATAATTTCCTTTTCTCTTGCTGAAATTTTAAGACATGAGGATGTTGGGAAGAAATGTGTTCCCAGAAACAAATAAGAAAAATGAAACTAAAATTATGTTTTATCTCTTAAATATTAAAACTTTTCAGGAATAAGCACACTTGACAATTTTATATAACACCTTAGTAGCATGAGACACATTTATTTCCTACACAGCAGATGTTACCAGTTCTTAGGAGTAAGATGCCATTCGTTTTCTTCTTAAAGTAACTTGTTTTAGAACTGAGTTCATTAAAACTTTGCTTTAGATTCTTTAATGTAAGAGAAGGCTTATAAAGGGTTTTCTTCATCTTGAAGAGTGACTTCTCAGGAGAAAAACATAATCAGATAGCTTCCTTTTTCTTTTAAGTAGGACCAGTAAAGCATATTCCAAGTACCCTCGTTGGTCAAAGGAGATTAAGTCTGTGTTAATTTGGAGAATGGGTATCAGGCAGTAGGAAATTAGTTGTTAGGCATTGTTAATCCTGAAAGGTGGTGTTTTTCCAGTTTAACCTGCTGTTCCTGTGCTCTCTCTTTGACTCAAAGAGCCTCTTGGTGATCTAGTTCGTGTGGAGGAGAGGAGGGCTGGATTGGGTGACCGACCTCCCTCTCCTTTTTTTCTAACTTTAATTTCTCATCTTTACATGAGAGAATTGAATGTACGACTCTCAAGTTTTCTTCTAGGCCTTAAAAAATCTAACCTTTCATATAAATACTTGTGAGGGTTTAAGAGTAGTTATCAAATAATTTATTCATCAGTATTTTTTGAGCACCATTGATCGTGTTCACCACTTCTCGGGGCTGACCTGGGTTGGTTTTACCTGTCTGTATGCAATGGGAGAAAAGAATGTTTAGGGAATGTTTTTTAAAGAGAAATGAATGGGCTTAAAGGCAAAAACAAAATAAGGCAACTGGAAAGGGGGAATCACTGACAGAATCAGAAAGCAGACCACTATACAACTCACTCACTGACCGATTCGTAAGTATTGTTAATGGGCAAGATTGGTAGGTCTAAACAGATACAATCCATATAGAGATTATAATATATATAGTCTGAAGAAAAACTCACTTTCCCTGTATGTTTCCTCTGTTTCATTCTGATGTCATATGTGTGGGTTTTCTACACATTTAGCCATTCTGTGACACTGACTGGGTGTCCTACACTTTCTTTCACTCACTTCTGACACTGCCTGCCTGCAGATAATGTCAGAGCCACAGATTAAGAGCTCAGTCCCACAAGACCCCCCCACCTCGCCCTTTTAGATGCTGACTCTGTATTGGAGGTTCCCATGACATCCTTGGGTTTGATTGATTTGCTGGAGTGGCTCACTCAAGAAAATGTTTTACTTATTAGATTACTGTTCATTATAAATGGAGATAACTCAGGAGCAGCCAGACAGAAGAGATTTCATGTAGGTCAAGGAGTGTGGGAAGGAGTGTGGAGTTTGTATGCCTTCTCTGGGTGTGCCACTCGCTAAGCACCTCCATGTGTTCACCAGTGTGGAAGTTCTCCAAACCCTTTTGGGTTTTTCTCTTAAAGAAAGAAAAACCTTCATTACATAGACACAGTTGATTAAACCCATGGCCATTGGCGATTGATTCAACATGTAGCTCTTCTCCCTTCTTGAAGGTTGAGGGTGAGACTGCAAGTTGTCACTCTGATCTTGATTGATTCCCTGGACAACCAGCCCCCATCCTTAGAGGGACTCCAGAAGTCACCTCATTAATGGGAGCTTAGGTGTGGTTGAAGAAAGCTGTGATGAATAAGAGAAGACACCCATTTCCTCTTTATTACTCCGGAACTACCCTAGGCCCTGGAAACCTGACCAAATACTTAAAACAAAAGATACCCCTGTGGATTCTCTAGGAAATTACTAGGCTTTTTAAACCTCTGTCCTGGGAGCCATAGATGAAGACCAAATATACTTTCTTACATTACAATATCGCAGATAGGGTGTACTTTGTGAGAAGTTTTAATGTTTATTTAGTCAAAATAGCTATGACTTCAAATCCCAGCTCTTTCAGGAACCAAGTTTATAACCTTAAACAAGTTTTGTTTTCTGTTTGCTTAATTTAGATAAGAAGTAAAAGAGAGCATTCTTTTTCACAACCGGTTAAGCTATATAAAAGTGTATATAAAGTACTGTGAAAGTCCTCCTCTACCCTTTCCCTCAGCTGAAAAGTAGAAAATCCCTTTCTTTTACAGAGGTACTATTTTCATTGTTTAACTTTCTCCTTTTTCTTTTATGAATTTATGAAAATATTTGGACATAAATGCAGTAGAACTGTTAGAACACAAATGGGATTGTGCTACATGTAAAAGTGTCTTGGAGATCTCTGGGTTGTCATTGACAAATATAGTGACCACATAAGATTTTGTAGTCTAAATGCTCCATAGTTAACTGATTGCTGACTGATGAACACTGACTTTTCCCCCTAATTTATGCTGTTCCAAATACTGCTGCAGTATTTGGAACAGCATAAATTCTTACACATTTATGTTTGCAGGTACATGTGTGGATATTTTCAATATTTGGTAAGAAAGATGACTAGAAGTGAAATTGCTTTGTGAAAGGGTATATGCATTTAAAATTTGCAAATATCTTACTGTATTGCCTTGGAAATTCCTGGATTTGATTTGCTAATGTTTTATTTGACTATTTTTCATCTTTGATCATAATTGGCAAAGGCCTCATCATGGATTCCTGTACACACAGTGGGTTATAATATAGGAAATGAACTCTAACCTTGGGGAATTGACTTTTCATAGTGAGCAGAAATAGGCCTGCTTTTTTTCCCCGCAGGGAGATACTACCACTTCCCTCAGGCTTGCTGTGAACACAGTCCTGAAAAGTGGCCTGGGTAAAGAGCAGCCAGGACCTTGTCTTCTTGGCATACCCTGCAGAAACATACAGGTTTCTCAGGATCCTGGCAGCTTGTGTCCCCCACATCAGTGCTTCTGTGTGCCTTCAGTGGTGTAAGCCAGAAACATGTGAATCATCTTATCATCTTTGTCACTGCCACTGTCTTGTACTCACTTTATCACCAAATTCTGTAAATTTTATCTCCTGAATACTTTTCAGAGTTTTTTTTTACCACCTTCCCAGTCTGTTATCTTCTACTTATACTCCTGCTTTGGCCTCTTACCCACTGCCTTCTCCCAATCTGTTTTCTCTCCAGTCAAGGCTGATCTTGTAAAACACAGATGTAGTCATGCCATCTGACTTATATAGAACATTTTATTGGTCTGAGAAACAGCAAGGAAATCCAGTGGCTAGAATGGAGTAGGGAGAGAACAGGAAATGGGATCAGGAAGGTAATGGAAGATCAGGTTGTTTCTGACCTGTTAGATGGCTACTAACATTTTGGCTTTTATTCAGAGTCAAGTGGAAGTCTCGAGGGTTTTAGTGACATGGTTTGACCAATTATAAAAGGATCACTGACTGCTGTGTTGAGAATACACTTATGGGGGAGAAAGTAGGTACATAATCAGGGAGATGATTTAGGAGGTTATTATAATAATCTAGTGCAAAATGATGGTGTCTTATACTGTGTTAGCGGGAATGGAGGCAGTAAGTGCATTTGGATTTATTTTGTCAGATTTTGGATGTATTTTGCAGGTAGAACCATAGAACTTGCATTCTGCATATAGGATATGAAAGAGACAGAGCTAAGTTTGGTTCTAAAGTGTTTGTCCTGAGCTACTGGATCGATGATATGTCATTTCCTGAGACGGGGACAACTGTAGGAGGAGCAGGTTTGGGAGGACTGGGATCAGGAGCTCATTCTGGTCAGTGTGAGATACTTACTAGAAGTAGACTTGCGTGTAAGAGCTGTTTAGTAGGCAGTTGAGTATCAGTCTGGAGTTCATGGGAGAGGTCTGGGCTCTACATACACATTTGAAGTTGTTCTTTTATAGATAGATAGATGTAAGGTTACCCGGGGAGTGACTGCAGTTGGAGAAGTCCCAAGCCCTCCCACTTCAGAGGCTGATGGAAGGAGAAACACCAGCAGTAAAACTTGAGGCGGAGCTCTATAGAATGCTTCTGCTTAACTCTTGGACTCAATTTTCTTCTCCTTCTCCACGCTCCAGCTTCAGTGGCTTTCTGTCCATTAAAAGTGCTAACCTCATTTCCAGCTTAGGACCTTGGTACTTGCTCTTCCTTGTACTTGGGAACCACTTTCCTGGATCCTTATGTGGTTCTTTCCTTTTTGTCATTTGTTGTGAGGTCTCATCTCGGAAGTGAGCTTCGCAGAGAGGCCTTCCTTGATGATTTTAGCTAACACAGCAAGGTGTTTGTACAAGAATACTCACCCACAATTGTAGCACCTGGTCTACTTAGAGCAGTGATTCTTTTCTTTTTTAAGCTCTACTGAATCTTTGCATTTTAATATCTGGTTATTAACAAAGAGTTAAAAGAATTCTTAATAGTATGCACATTATAACTATAGCTTAGTGAATTTTCACAGACTGATCTTACCCAAAAAATCAACAATATTCTGGAAGCCCCTCTTGCCCCTTTTGAGTAACTAACTCCTTTCCCCAGGAGAATTATTGGATAATTACTAATGTTATCGGATAATCACTATTTTGACTTAACATATAGATTGATTCTAGCTGTTTTAAGTATTCTTTTGTATCTGGCTTCTTTTGCTCAAGAATATATTTGAATATGTAGTTTTAGTTCATTCATTCCCATTCTGGTTTACATAGCTTGTGGTTATATTAGGTGGACCTAAAGAGTTGTGACCATTGTCTTTAATCCCCTAGATTGGTTTTGTCTGAAGTCAGTTGAAGTTCAGTAATGTGAGTCCTCCAGTTTTGTTGTTCTTCAGCATTGATATGGCTATTCCAGTTCTTTTGGTTTCCATATTATAGTTCCTTTGCTTTCTCATGTAAATTTTAGAATCAGCTTGTCTGTTTTTACAAAAAAAGCCTGGAATTTTCATTGGATTATATTATAATCTGTAGATATATGGTGGGAATTGACATCTTGGCAATTTTGAGTTTTCCTATTCATGAACAGTGTTTTATAATTTTCATAACTTGTACACACTTGATTAGATTTACTTTAAGTACTTTTTTGGTGCTATTATAAATACTACCAATTTAAAAAAATTTTTCATTCTTCATTTGTTCATTGTTATTCTATAGAAATATAGTTGAAGTTGAACTTGGTATATTGACTTTGTGTTCTGTGGCCTTGGTAAGTTGAAGTTACTTGTTAGTTTCATTAAATTAAAAAAAAAATTCTTTGGGATATTCTATATAGTGATACAAGTCAATTGTAAATACATACCAGTTTTATATCTTACTGTATAATCTCTGTGCCTTCTATATCTTTTTAAAAAATTTTTAACTTTTCGATCTTTTTCTTACTTTGGTGTCTTACCTAGACCTTTCGCTATGTTGCTGAATAGAAGTGGTGAGAACACACATCTTTGCCTTGTTCTTGATAGTAGGAACAAAATGGTAGTTGCGGGGGACACCTGGGTGGCTCAGTGGGTTAAGCCGCTGCCTTCGGCTCAGGTCATGATCCCAGGGTCCTGGGATTGAGTTCCCGCATCGGGCTCTCTGCTCGGCAGGGAGCCTGCTTCTCCCCTCCCCTCTCTGCCTACTTGTATGATCTCTGTCTGTCAAATAAATAAATAAAATCTTAAAAAAAAAATGGTAGTTGCGGTCCTGTGCTGTTAAGGAGGATAGTAGCTCTGTGTATTTTTGTAGATGCCCTTCATCAGGTTGAAGATTTCCTTTCTATCCCTAACTTGGTGATTTGTTTTTTTTTTAATCATAAATGGATATTGGATTTTGTCTTTTTCCCCCCATATCTGTTGACAAAATCATATGATTTTCCTTTAGTTTAGCCATGTAGTGAATTGTTGATTTTTGTAGTGAATGACTGATTATTGTAGTGTGTTCATTGTTTTCCAGAAGACTTTTTAAAAAATTAAGCATCGGGGGGATGCCTGGGTGGCTCAGTTGGTTAAGCGGCTGCCTTCGGCTCAGGTCATGATCCCAGTGTCCTGGGATCGAGTCCCACATCGGGCTCCTTGCTTGGCAGGGAGCCTGCTTCTCCCTCTGCCTCTACCTGCCTCTCTGTCTGCCTGTGCTCGCTCTCTCTAACAAATAAATAAATAAAATCTTTAAAAAAAAAAAAATTAAGCATCGGGGCTCCTGGGTGGCTCAGTGGGTTAAAGCCTCTGCCTTCGGCTCAGGCATGATCTCAGGGTCCTGGGATCGAGCCCCACGTTGGGCTCTCTGCTCGGCGGGGAGCCTGCTTCCCCCTATCTCTCTGCCTGCCTCTCTGCCTACTTGTGATCTGTCTGTCAAATAAATAAATTAAAAAAAAATCTTAAAAAAAAAGCAACATTTAACAAGTCTTAAATTTTTTTGACTACTGCTTATTAAATTCCACATCAGCCTGCCTGTTCATCTAATGTATCTTTTCTCTGTGGTTCTTACTAGTGTCGGCATGCTGTACGTTCTACTTACTTATTTGCATATTCTGCTCATCCCCATTGGAAGTTAAGATCCATGTTTTATTTTCTGATGTATCGCCAGTCCCTAGAATGTTGTCTAGAATTAAAGTAGAACTCTGTAAATATTCGTTCAGTAAGTGAATATCTGCTCTCGAGGAACTTATAGTCTAGGAGGGGAGAAAGAGGTACAGAAATGTGATACAACGTAGGAGAACTAAAAAAACAATTCTTTGGGAGCTCAAGATGGGGGAGATTAAGTTCACGTAACAGATTTCTTTTCCTTTTTTTCTATCAGATTTGAAAGAAGATACATCTAACAGAAATTTATTTAATGATGCAGAAAATAAGAAGAATTCAATAAAAATGTGGTTCAGTCCTCGAAGTAAGAAGGTGCGATACGTTGTGAGTAAAGTTTCAGTACAAACCCAGCCTCAGGAGATAAATGATGAGGGTGCTCGGCAGGCCTCCATGTACGAATTTGTTTCTACAAGTCCCCCAACAAGTGTTTCTGAGAGGGCTAAAAAGACTTCTACGAGATCTAGAAAAAAACAAAAAAAGAAAACTTTAGCTGAAATCAACCAAGAATGGAACTTAGAGGCAGAGAAAGAAGATGACGAACTTGACTCCAAAGAGGAGTTAAAGGAGAAGCTGGTGTCTTTCTGCAGCCAGCCATCCGTTATCGCTAGTCCTCGGACAAATGGTGAGACAGACTTGCTCGCCAGTGGCTCCGTCGCTGAATCACAGGGCTGTGGCAGCTTCACCGAAATCTCTTTACCGTTGGCTGAGCACATAGAATCTCCAGAAACGGAGGGCAGGAGTGAAGATGTGACTCCTGAGAAGAAGCTCTGTGAGAATCCTTGTCCGGCAGGTCCCAGTGGGCGACGTGGCCGTCGCAGCAGACCGTCCAGTCCCGTCCCTAAGCGATGCAGGAGCAGCATTCCTGGCACCAGCAGGCAGCACATAGTGCTTTCAGATATAGTGCCTGGCTCTTCCTCACCACCCTCGAGCAAACTCAAAGTTGGTGACACTCTGAGGAGGAAAAATAGCAATATATCAGACGAGTCCACGAGCCTCTCTCCAGGTACACCACCGTCTGCACTGAACAGCCCAAGTTATAGACGGATGATGTCCAGCCCCTCAGCAGCGAAGCTGTCACCTGCTAGCCTTCTGGCTGTGAAAAGAAATCATAGAGGAGAGACTCTGCTTCATATTGCTTCAATTAAGGTAGGATGCTTACCCTGAAATACAATTTGGGGATGAGACCAGCCATAAAGCAATTTCTGCAGGGCTTAGGGACAATGATAGAAGATGACTAGGATAATTAGCCTACCACATGCGATACTTTGAACCAGAGAAGAAAATTCACAGGGACTGCATCCCCACCTCAGAGCAGTGGCCCCTGGGCCCGAGGAGCATGGTCTTATAGGAGAAAATGAATATTTCAATATTTCAGCTTCTGCTTTGCCAAGGGCTTTCATTTGTCTATTCCTTAATGGTTTGATTGAGCTTTCACCATGTTCTCCTGCTTGCTTTATGAACATAGATAATTGCCAGGTTACTGCTGGCAGCACATCTTTTTTTTTTTTTTTTAAAGATTTTATTTATTTGACAGACAGAGATCACAAGTAGGCAGAGAGGCAGGCAGAGAGAGAGGGGGAAGCAGGCTCCCTGCTGAGCAGAGAGCCCGATGTGGGGCTTGATCTTAGGACCCTGAGATCATGACCTGAGCCGAAGGCAGAGGTAACCCACCGAGCCACCCAGGTGCCCCAGCACATCTTTACCTAGCCAGAGAGCTAGGGACTGTGTGGGAGGCCACAGACTTCTGTGTGGTGCATGCTTGTAGTGGGCACTGCCAGGATTTGCAGGGTTGAAAGATGTGGCCTGTACATTTTTCCAATGGCCTGGACATTTGACTCTCAGAAATGGCCCTGTGGTTGACCGTGAGGGAGTTTGTCTGTATCCCACAGCCGGCCGTTTCTTTTACGAGCCTGCTCATTAAAGTTACCTCTCTTTATTTACTGCCTGAACACTGGAGGTGCGGTAGTGTGAATTTTTGGGACCCTAGCCCATTTGTCAGGCATGAGATATACTTGCAAGGGTTCATCTTTGCAAGCGACTCAAGAACTGCACATATGGGCAGCTGTTAGCACCATAGCATCGTAGACTTTGTGATCTCATGCAAGTGTTTCCAGAATAAAATATGGGAGAGCTTAGGACTGAGTTCGGATAGCTTTTATGATCTGTTAGTAAATTCACAGGAAATCCTTGGGTCTTTTGCATGGATAGAGAACTTCGGGAGATCTGGAAGCCATTGGAGATCCCCAAACAGACAGTTGGTAGGCAACATGAAACATTTGGGAAGAACATGGAGTAGACATTGAATCCAGGCCTTCCTATATTTTTATATGGAGAAAGGGAAAATCACAAAAAGTTTGCCCAATGGTTAAGAGTTTTATTTTTTTATTTTATTTTATTTTCTTGAAGACTTTATTTATTTATTTGTGAGAGACCGAGATAGCGAGAGACAGTAGGAGCTGGGAGAAGAGGGAGAAGCAGGCTTCCCACTGAGCAGGGAGCCCAATGCAGGAACTCTCAATCCTAGGACCCTGGGATCATGACCTGAGCTGAAGGCAGACGCTTAATGGACTGAGCCACCCAGGTGCCCCTAGGGTTTTATTTTTATTTGTTTATTTTTCCTTGCTTTATATTCTAATAAATGGTGAATATAGAATATTCTATATCTGTTACCACAGAGGAGGAAAACAGCTAGTTTCTACATATGTGTCCTTTGAACAACTTGAATTTTCAGAGTTTGTCCCAGTTATACTTTAGTTTATTTTTTGCAAAGCATTAATTTAAAAAATTAGACTATATTTTTTGCCCTGCTTGTTATATATTTAATACATATGCCCATAAGCTATTATAATCTTAACTTTATAATGCTATAAATGCTTCATTAGACATAAGTAGCTAGCATAATAATAATTTTTTCATTTTTCTGACTAATGCATAAGAATGTAGACTGCTTTAGTTTCTACATTTTGCTTTCTGATAATTATTTTCAGACCACCAGGCAAGCCTCCATTTTCATTGGTAGAGAATTTTTCTTTTAACCATAATAATAATTTATCGTTACTAACGAAGAGCTCTAGGAGTCAGGCCATGGTTTGACAAACTCTTTCTTAAAGGGGCAGAGTAAACATTTTCAGCTTCGTGGGACATACAGTCTCTACAGTTATTCCTGTCTGCCCTGTCTGCCCATAGTTCAGAAGCAGCCATAGACAATGTGTAACCCAATAAAATTTGACATGTAAAATCGTGTGTCTGGCCTATAGGCCATAGTTTGCCTACTCTAGGCCTCAGCAATGGAAAAAAGACACAGAATTTTAAGACCATGGGAAAGAAAAAGATGCTATCTTGTAAGTTTTCTTCATTGAAGGATTATTAGTTTATCTAGGAAGAGTATTGCCCATGTTAAAATTACCCATTTGATTCCCTTGAACTTTAGCAAATACTGTTGTCATTAGTTGGCAGATTCTGATACAGTACTTTTAAGAACAGCTAACTGACTTCTGTTGTTTTTAAGTCACTATTTAACAAAGAAGCACTCTCTCAAAAATGTGTTAATGAGTTGAGTGAAAACCCCCACCCAGGTTGATTTTAATAGAACAAATACTTGGGAAAAATCCCAGTGGATTTATCAGGATATTTATCTTTTTATAAATAGTATTCATTTCATTTTTCTGCCCTAGTTTCTCACTTGCAGGCAAGAATGAATGATCTGTGTGTACTAGAAAACCACACATTGTGATTCTGCTGTCTCGATTTATGTTTTTTTTTTTTTACTTTATTTAAGCTTTATTTAAACATATAATGTAACCCCACCCCCCTCACCCAACCCCTCTTCCCCCCACCCCCCTCAGTTTGTTTTATGACATTAAGAGTCTCTTTTGGTTTTTCTCCCTCCCGATCCCATCTTCTTTCATTTTTACTTTTCCTACCACCTTAACTCCCACCCCCGTTGCATCTCCACTTCCTCATATCAGGGAGATCATGTGGTAGTTGTCTTTCTCCAGTTGACTAATTTCGCTAAGCATAATACGCTCTAGTTCCATCCATGTCGTCGCAAATGGTAAGATTTCATTTCTTTTGATGGCTGCATAGTATTCCATTGTATATATATACCACCTCTTCTTTATCCATTCATCTGTTGATGGACATCTAGGTTCTTTCCATAACTTGGCTATTGTGGACATTGCTGCTATAAACATTCGGGTACACGTGCCCCTTTGGATCACTACGTTTGTATCTTTTAACGAAAGAGGCAAAGAATCTATACTCAGAGAACTATCGATTTATGTTTTATGCCCACCTACTCTAGGAAAAGATTTGAGGTGGCTCTGAAGTTCAAATAGTAAAAATGGAACAAGGAGCAGAGGAAGAGGAAAGATTTACTGTGGTTGAATGGAATGTAGATCTGATGACCTTTCAGGCAGCCAAGCCAGATCAGGGGTGGTACCAGGTTTTTGCTGTCAGAGGTAGAGTTTGTTGTTGATGTTCTTGCCCAGAGTGTCTCGGTAGACTAGCCATTTCCATTGTTCCAGTCAGCTTTTAAGAGTGCGCTTGCTTGGTGTGTGTACTGAGGGTAGAGGACCCCTCCCCACAGCAATTGTAATGGGCTAGTTCTCCCAGCTAGTTAGCTGGATCATCTCCGATCTTGCTAATGTCATTGATAAAAGTTCTTTAATACCTTGTTACCCACCTGTCTCTTGGCATCTTTCTTGGGTGTAACCTTCCCACAGCTACTACCTTAATGGAAGTTACTTAACTTTCTTGCCCTGATTGCATGTTTCCTGTTGCTGTCATAGCAAGTTACTACAAATTTAGTGACTTAAAACAAGGCAAATTAATTTTTCTTTCTTCTTGTTCTTGTTCTTTCTTCTTTCTTCACCCTTCTTCTTCTTCTTCCTTCTTCAACAGTTCTATAGGTTAGAAGGCCAGTATGGGTCTCACTGGACTAAAATCAGTTTGTCAGCTGTGTTACATTCTAGAGGCTCTAAGAGAGAACCCGTTTCCTTGCTTATTTGGGATGTTACACAGAATTGGATAGATCCTTGTGGTTGGAGGACTGAGATCCTGTTTCTTGCTATCTCCTGAAGGCCGTTCTCTCTCTCTCCTTTTTTTAAAGTAATCTCTACGCCCAATATGGGGCCTTGAAAGCACAACTCCGAGATCAAGAGTCTGCACGCTCCACTGACTGAGCCAACCAGGTGCCCCCATCCTCTTGTTCTTTAGTTTGTGCCCCCCCTTTCTCTGTCTTCAAAGCTTGCAACAGCAGATACCTCTAAATAGTCCTATGGTTAGAGTGGGGTGACCTGGACAGTGCAGCAGAATTTCCCCCATCGAAGCTCAGTATCCTAAAATATAGTAGAAACTGTAGCACATGACAAAGTCCCTTTTGTATAACATACAAAGATATAACATATTCAAGTGCTAGGGGTTAGGACACAGACAGTCTTGCGGGGGTGGGGGGGGGGTGATTATTCTAACCACCACCACCACTGAAGTAGCTTCCTAATTTCTTGCCCTGCTTTCCTGTACACTTCCTGTATTCAGATCCCTATATGGAAGCCAGAATAATCTGACTCAAGTCAAAATTTGTCATTCTCTGTTCCCCTACCGTAACTTCCTGGCCCACTTAAAGTCCACAGTCCTTTCCATGGCCTACACAGCCCAGTGCATTCATCCTCCTTTAGGCTTCTGCTCAAGTGTCAGAGGGACTTCCTAGTTTACCTAAAGTAGCAGCCCTGCTTGTTTGATATTTCTTCCTGTTATTTCCCGACATTATTATAGATCTCTTAGTCTCTTGCCTTTTTCTTTAGAACGAGAGCAAGAATTCTGTTTGTTCACTGTTATATCTTCAAGATCTAGAACATTGCCTGGAACATAACAGGTGAATTTGATGAATAAGTGAGCAAATTTTCTATGCTGTCATGATCTGAACCCCATTCCATTCTCTTGTCACACTGACCTTTATTTAGTTTTATGAATTATTCAGGTACATTCATTAATACTACCAATACTTTTCACATGTTCTTTTCTCTTACTCTTAAATTCTTTCCTTTACATGCTTCCTTTTTCCTTCCTGGCTCTTTGTACACAACCTTCAAAATCCAGTTTACATCCTACCTTTTTAATAAGTCTCAGAATTCCCAGAGTTAGTTTCTTCTCTATGGTGACATTATTTTGTTTGTATTTACATCCATTTAGCTTTCTGTTTATGGCATGACTCAAATATTTTGGTTATCTAGAGCATATCCTTCATTTAAAATTTAACTTCAAAATATGAGTAATAACTGCATGTTTTAAAAATAAGAATAAAAGTATTTGTAGTAGAAAATTTCACTTCCATTTTGGCCCTTAGCCACCCTATTACTGGCAAGCCCTTTTTCCTGCTCACCTTTCTTACATTTGTGTCCTTTGTGAATTTCTTTATGTAAGTATAAACAAATGCTTTCATATTAGGACAGAGGTTTCTGTATATTTTCATAGTTGCATTGCTTTCTATGATTTTTTTCTATGAGTTATTTTTAACTAGTCCCTTACTGATAGATGCCTGTTTGTTTCTATTCTTTTGCTTTTATGAACAGTGTTGTGGTAAGCAATCTTTGTTTCATATGTGAGGGGGTGTATCTTTAGGATAAATTCCTGGAAGTGGACTTCTGGGTTAATGGAAGGCATCTGTTACCTGGTTTATCTTGATAACCTCTGTACTTGGCAACAGAAAGATCTTAGAAAATATTCAGTCTGCCTAAATTCAGGCTGCCTGAACGTAGACAGCTACTCTGTTGCCGGCAGATTCTGTTTGTGTTATTGGTTCTCAAATCCTTTTTTCCCTTAGAATCATGGATTTACAGATGAGCCATCTAACTTTTGGACATTCAGCACTATTTGGATGCCAACCCCACAGAGGATTATTCTTGAATTCCTTATTTATACTTTGATTTTATTACACTGTGGAATTTCAAGCAGAATATTCATTAATAGGATGTCTGGGATGTTGTGCACATTCTCATTTAACCAGAACATTAGTTGAGATCCAGTCAGTTCTCTTTATTGCCCTTGTTTCTAGGTGTATTTGAATGTAAATGTCACCTATAGTTAAAATGCTACTGAGAACATTATGTCATAAATGTGAGATTTTATGAGAAAGTGTTCCACCTAAGTAGAAACTACGATAAACACTCACTATTTGTTCTTCTGGTTCAATTTTTAAAAACTTAGTATTTGATATTTCTTTAGACGTAGAGAAAATTTTGATTTGTTATTTTATTATGTCACCTTTCCTTAAAGATTTGTAGTTGCTGGAATAAACATCCTCAAACTTCTAGCAGATTCTTAAAATGGTAATGATCACTCATAATTCATGCCACAGCATTGAATGTATCATGAAATAGAAAAAAGGGTTGACCTTGGCATGTCATGATACACTTTTGATGCAGACATAATGAATCATATTTTGAAGGCAACTTACAAGGCATGATACACTTAACATAACAAAGGTGATGGGAATCTCCTGGGTAGAGAGAACATCCCTTGTGAGGAGTCTCCTTTAGGATTTGCCTTTGTAATTCATTGTATTTTAAGGCAGTCATGTTGTGTATAAAGTCATGTTACTGCATGTCCTTCATGCTACCTTCCTGAGAAAGCAGTAAAGGACTCAAGCAAACTCTCAGCATGATATTTTCAAGATTTTAATTTCTAGAACATCTTTTAGTTTCAGTACCCATTTCTCCCTCACCTGCCACATTTATAATACTGAACCTCCTTAATATCAGGAACTTACCATCATGGACTTGGTTGTCAGAATCATCTGTGAAACTGTTTTATTCAGTAAAGTCTGAGAAGCCAGGGAAGTGTTTAATATATTTTAGAGCTTCTTTCTGGATGACTAAAAACAATTTTTTAACAATATCTAGAAGAAGTTTTAGGTAGCTGATTAGTTCACTTATGTGGAAAAGCTTAACCATTTGGGGTAAATTGTCATTATTATAATGTTTGGTACCATTTTTTTTTTTTTGATATTTTTTATTTATTTGACAGACAGAGATCACAAGTAGGCAGAGAGGCAGGCAGAGAAAGAGGAGGAAGCAGGCTCCCCGTTGAGCAGAGAGCCCGATGCGGGCCTCGATCCTGGGATCATGACCTGAGCCGAAGGCAGAGGCTTTAACCCACTGAGCCACCCAGGCGTCCCCTGTTTGGTACCATTTTTATCAAAATATTCTTAATTGTATTTTAGAAGAGCTGGTCTTTATAATTAGAAAAATTGTGTGTGTGTGTGTGTGTGTTTGGAAAGTTAATGTATACTGCTGTAACATGTATGGATGTGTGAAGGATCTTTTTGGACAAAAGGTTAGCAATAAGAAAATTGATTGTGGTACACATCTCCCTTTATTTTCAGCCTCTTAGGTATAACTTGAAAATACCAAATCTGTTTAAAATTTCTCACAAGTATTGGGAAAAACTCCTTAGATGATTTTTTTTTTCTTGCTGTGGTTTAAGAAAATCTCAGTTATTCTTTTAAGTTGTGGGGAGGCTAAAAGTGAGTGCTTATTACTCAGAAAATACTCTGTTAGCAAATACAGTAGTTTAAAGAAATCAGAAGCAGAAGTTAATTTATTTCCCAGAAACTCCATACTGGTTCAAGCTTACTCATTTGGTGTGGACTCTATCTATAATTTTCATAATTTTATTTATGTGCATGACATTAAATTTACATAAAGTAGAACAATGAAATTATGACAGACTTTTAAGTACTGGGGAGGAGAAAGCAGGGTGGGTATAAATAACAAGCAGTTTGCATACTGGGTATGTGTTTTGGGGAAGTCTAGGGATGGTTTGTTAACAGAAGACACTTTGCTAGTATGACAAGGTGACATGAAAGAAAAATGCCACGGTCTAGCAACCTTACAAGAGAGTCTTTAGATTGTCACTGTTTCTGTGTGACTGTTTCCCCGTGATTCTTCATCCCATAGTTGTGTTTATGTTATTTTATGGGCTTCTTTAGGTTAATATGTTTTCGTAACTACTGTGTAGAGTTAAAATGAGGAAATCTTTTACCGGGCTCTGTGTGTGTGTGTGTGTGTGTGTGTGTGTGTGTGTGTGTGTAGAGTTAAAATGAGGAAATCTTTTACGTGTGTGTGTGTGTGTGTGTGTGTGTGTGTGTGTGTACACTTTCATGATGATGGTTGGAAATATATGAATGTATGTGGTTCTGGCAGTTCATCTGCCTCTACATTCATGGGATTGTTTCACTTGATCTTAGCCAAAAGGCCAAGAAGGAATTCATGGGTTTGTTTAAAAAAATTCAAGGGGCGCCTGGGTGGCCCCTTAAGGGTCGTTAAGCGGCTGCCTTGGGCTCAGTCATGATCCCAGGGTTCCAGGATCGAGCCCTGCATTGGGCTCTCTGCTCCGCAGGGAGCCTGTTACTCCCTCTACCATTCCCCCTGCTTGTGTTCCCTCTCTCGCTGTCTCTCTTTATCAAATAAATAACATTTTTTAAAAAATTCAAATTTGTATCTTGACAGATGTTCCTGGTTTTATTTGGAATTGACTTGAAGATAGAGTGAATGTTGCTAAATAAATGTTAACTTGTACTAGAGGTGTAGAATTTACACCCCTAATATTCTATGGGAAAATGTTTTTTTAACTGAAGCTAGGCAATTGATTTGAAACATATATATGTTTATTTTTTCGATCCATTAAGTATTTAGGGTCATTTTGTTAATTTAGGAACATAAAGATGTATGTTGCAAGTCTACTTTTTTCAGTAGAAAACTAAGTAAGCTATCATAAGATTTGCTGTGTTTGAGAGGTAGCCCAAAACAAGCACAGAAAAGTTGTTGTTTTTAGGAGATTTAATGACTTCTAGATAATCCAACCAATAGGGGAAAAACTCATTTCAGTAGAATATTGGGGCTCGGAGTGGGAGAAGAGAGATTCCTTTCTCCCTAAAACTCTTCACAAAACCAGTTGAACACAGTTTTGTCATAGGTGTAACTTTTGCCATATGTAACTTATTCAGCCTTTTTCAGAGTAAGCTGTGTCAGTAGTATTTGGAGAAAATAAGCCTTGCTTTTGCCTAGAAAAGTAAGAAAATAAAGTGAATATAAACTGAATTGATGTAATAAGGATAACTGGAGTAACTGTCAGTAAGAAAATTTTTGGCAGTTTTAACTGAGTAACCTTCTTAGCCTTAATTTTGCTTTAAACAGTACTTGGAAATTACTTTAATGCATGCTCAAAAAGGATGTTTTTCACAAATGAAGTGATGACTTTAAATACTTCATTATCATCAGTTGATTTTTGGCTAGTGCCCTTTATTTGGTATTTTGAAATGACTTTTGATAAGGGTTGCTAATCGCAGGGATTTTGTACTTGATATTCAAGGATGGACTATATGACTTCATGACTTGGTACCTCAGAATAGTTCATCCATATATTACTTCTTACTTATGATTCATGAGCAGTAGGCATTAGAGAAAAGATTTAAGTTTGATTCTATCTTTAAGAAGACTGAATCTTCAAACCAAACTAAACCAAACCCGAATCTCAATATCTTCTTTTCTTTTTTGATGATTTTAATTTCTTTTTATTTTTTCATTGTTCTACTAGGGCGACATACCTTCTGTTGAGTACCTCTTACAAAATGGAAGTGACCCAAATGTTAAGGACCATGCTGGATGGACACCATTGGTAGTTTCCTATTTGTTTTATATTCTCATTTTGCTTATGTTTTATAGTTACTATACTTTATAGTTGTGTAGTTGTCTATAGATTATCTTCTTCAGTATACACTCTCTTTTTAATCTGAAGAACTTATATTTTCACCAAGTAAGGGAAAGTGATGATTTTTCATCTAACTTTTCAATTGGGACAGGTAAGAAATTGGCTACCTTCTCACCGACTACCTTTAGATTTAGGAATCGAGTCACACTGTATTGCTTAATGTAGCCAACATATGGAGGTGACTACTATAATCGACATGAGGCTCCGTTTTGCCACATTGCATGTCATTGGAGCCAGATTTCTTGAAACAAAGAGACATCAGAGGAACAGGGTATAGGATTGATCATAAGCCAGTGATTCTTACTGAGGATCCATTGTAGCCTCATTTATACCCTACCTAATTGCAAATATAGAGGGGTAGTAGAAAATCTTGGCTTACATTAAACATTTTAAAAAATCTTTGTTATCACTAAAGATGCAATGTGAAGTATAGTCTGGAAAAGAAATGGCACAAATTCATGGAAACAAATGCTATTTGGGCTCATTGTGGGCAATTTGAAGACAGCTGTAGTGATACCAGTAGAGGAGGTAAAAACTTGCCCCATGAGCTGGAAATTTATCATAGAAATTGGGAGATTTTCATTAGGCCAGGTATAAAAAAAGGCTTAAAGTTGGGAATAATAACTTCTCAACAAATTTCTGAGCTGGGAGGGTTTAGTCTGGATCAAAGTTACTTTGTTGTTTTGACTCCACAGGCTAACTAACCTCTTCAGAGAAAGGTCATTTTTTTGTTAATTTGTTTGGTTTTGGTTTTTTGAAGCCAGGAAGGCAAATTGTAGTAAACTTTGATGAGTGACCCAATGTCTAATTTGGCTTCTTTTCTCCTGGAAATAGACCTTACAGACATTTCATGTAGTATTTCTTTTTATGAATTGAATAGATGTACATAAAAAGCACAGTATGCTAGAGATTTATGGGAGGACAACATTGTGCCATCTTAACAGTTCATTAGACATGAGGAAAGATTTGCACGTGAGGCATCTTGGAATATTGCTTGTTACCCTTTATATTATTCATTCTTTTTGAGCCCTTACCCTGTTATTTCTGTTATCGGCACCAGCCATACAGTAATCTGTACCTTCAGCCAATAGAGAGGATTGTCTTGTAAATACTCTCTCCTGGATATTCACTTTGTGGGGTGGTTATGTATATGTGTGGGTGCACCACTTAGCATATGGCTAAGTACCTGATTTAGTGAATGCTGTTCGGCCATGGAGAATTTCACTTTTTATGCATGATCTAGTTGTTAAATACTTTTGAGTTTTTTGCTGTTTGTAATTTTTTACTGTGGAAGAGTTTAGGAACTAGAGTTGGTTTATACATATATAGAGTTGGTCAACTACATTTTCTTAAAAAAAAAAAGGTGACTAAAGTCTCAGATAAATAACCTCTTTTTCCATCAGTTGCATAGATCTTGATCATCATTTATCTGATCATTAAGATTATTAACAGGGCTTTACTCTGGGTCAACACTTGCGGTCTATATGAATTTTTAGGTAGGAACCAATTTACTGACTGAAGTTCACATTTATTTTTCTAAAGTGCAGTTTTTATTATGATGCTATGCATCGTTCTTCCTCATCACTTTTCTCCCTTCTTTTCTCATTATTTAATTAGCATGAAGCCTGCAATCATGGGCACCTGAAGGTAGTGGAGTTATTGCTACAGCACAAGGCATTGGTGAACACCACTGGCTATCAGAATGACTCACCGCTTCATGATGCTGCCAAGAATGGGCACTTGGATATAGTCAAGCTCTTACTTTCCTACGGAGCCTCCAGGAACGCTGTGTAAGTCGTTCAACTTCAATACTATTGTTTAGTTGACTTGTTCCTGGGTCAAGACTGACGGAACACACCCTGGGAGACCCAGATGGGTGGCTCTCTTTCTTGCCTTTCACGACAGGTTAGACGTGACCATTATAGTCTGTATTTAAAATCAGCGTTCGTGCCGTTTTCCTTTGGAATACTTACATTTTTGAGGGAGATTTGCTTCTTTACTTTAGGAACGATTGGCAAATTGATTTCGGAAGCTTTGATTTTTCTGCATAAATTCACTTAGTTATATACTGTAGATTGAGTCATACTTATTAATGAGAAAAGAATTAGAAGCATAGAAATAACTATTTTGTATGCTTCCCAGTACTTTAGATTTGTTTTAAAAATTCCATTTTTTATGCTTTTTCTGCATATGTAGTTAAAATATATAAGAATTCAGATGTTGGGCAAGTGCTATCAAGTTATTTCTTAGACTTTCCACATCAGTCAAATGAAGCTCGGGGTAAATTGTTTTGCAGTGTCAGGGCACAGAGATGCCTTAGCGAATGCTGGCGGCTGCATTTTAAAATTGCTATTGTCAAGAGTGTCACAAGCAATTGCCATATATGGATTTTATATCTTTAATCTATAACTTGGTTCATGTCTCCCTCTATATTATTTTACTCTTTTCAGTTAATGAGGGGGTTGAAATGGAAATAGAAGAACTGCCTCTTCATGTCCCCGTTGCTTATATAGGTTTGGAGAGAGCACACGAAAGTCACGCTTACTTTGACTACAGAGGCAAACAAGAATTATAGAATGCAGAGCTTTTTGGTTGTAATTTTTTTATAGCATAATTCAAAAACTAATAATGCAGGAGTACCTTGGTGCTGTTAGTTTCAGAAAGTGGGTCTAATATCTTTATTTTCTATCATATGTGGTGAGATTGTTGGGGCACACTCGGGGTACCATTTTTCCATATTTTTATTTTTCTTGCTTGCATGCGTGTGCACGCACACATGTATCATCTGTGTGTGTGTGTGTGTGTGTGTGT
>ML110259.1:33357-59166 GCA_003697995.1 Taxidea taxus jeffersonii | reverse complement strand
CCATCCATCTATACATCCACCCACCCATCCATCCATCCACCCATCCACCCACCCACCTACTCACTTATCTCTCCACCCACTTATCCCTTACACTCACCTATCCACCACCCATCCATTTTTCCATCCTGTTGTCTATCCACCCACCTGTCCATCACACTCCCATTCATTTGTTCATTAGCCACCCATGCACTCACTCATCTACCCATCCGTCTATTCAGCAGATATTTTTGAGCACTTACTACCAACCTGGCCTTGCATGTGAGCCTGAGGATAGCATATGAATAAGAGGCCACATTGTGTGGTCTTTGATAAGCCAACTTGCCACCCACTCGAGCTCTTCATAGAACCCCTGAGTGCCTCCCATCCCTAAGGACACCTCCCTGTGGCCCTTATGGCTGGAGATGGCTCCTTCCATCAAGCTCCAGGTATGAGAGGAGCCAGAAGCATGGTTGAATTTCTTCTTGATCCTGGTGTTGGATCTAGACATGGCTCCTGGGTCATCATTTGAAGCTCTTCCCCGTGAAGCTGTGACACCCTCTTCCGTCCTGTCACTCTTCTACTTTTCTCCGGGCACTTGGCCTCATTCTCTTGACTTGGGAGCCTGCCTCATCCTCATCCTTTCCACTCCCATCCTGCCATCAGTTGGGGGTCTTCTTAGCTACATGGATGGTGCCCCCACACATTCGTTGTTCAGTTCCTTGACCAGTCACCTCCAGGGCCTTTGTCACTTTAGCCATGAATACAGTGGTCACACTGTGGACCTTACCATCATGTGGAACAGCTCAACTTCTAAGACCTTCCACCGCATACCTCCCTCTTTGACCATTGCCCTCCCTTTGTCTAGCTCTGCCCCTGGCCACCACCACACCTTCTGTTCTCTGAGCTCTGGGAGACCTTCAGGCTCCAGCTCCCCTGTTTCCTTGTGATCAGCCTCGGCCTTGTCTCTTTCCTTCCTCTTGCCTCAGGAGCCCAGCCTGAACTCACTGGCGATTCTCTCACTCATATGCTCAGCACTTTGCAACCCTGTGCTCCCACCTCCTTGGCCAGAAGGGCCTCACAGACCCGGCTGTCTCAGCTCTACCCCTCCCTACCCCACCCAGGCCTGCCCTAGATCTGTGAAGACCTTCCTGGAAGATCAGACAGGGGCCTGGTCCCGGCTCCAGCTTTTCCTGGGCCTTCAAGCTGCTCCTCAAACTCTGTTCTTGTCTTTTGTCCTCAAACTGTCCCATCAGTGCTTTTCAAACGCTTGAGGTCCCTTCTTAAGAGTTTCCCACACCAATTCTCGACCAGCCAGGAAGAGAGACAGCTGTTGGTTTTCTGCCCTCAAAACCTGCATATCCCGGTATATCCCAAGGATGAGGGGTTCCTCTTATGGTCCAACTTCACCCTCCACTGCTCTCCCAAGTTCTCCATATCTCCACCCTCTTTTCCATCACTTCTCCCCTGCTTTTGTGCTAATAACTACCATAACCTCCTTTAGACGCTTTGTATTTATTCATTTATTTAATCTTTATGGTTACACTATGGGTAGAATCTGTTCTCACATCAACCCTTACCACAGATGGGAAAACTGAGAGAGCTGGCAGGTGGCAGAGTCAGGATGTGGTTATGAAAGAGGCAGCTTTTTTCTTTTTAAAGATTTTATTTATTTCACAGTTAGAGACAGCGAGAGAGGGAATACAAGCCGGGGGAGTGGGAGAGGGAGAAGCAGGCTTTCTGCTGAGCAGAGAGCCCGATATGGAGCTTGATCCCAGGACCCTAAAATCATGACAAGAGCCGAGGGCAGATGCTTAACGACTGAGCCACCTAGGCACCTCCTGAACCAGGCAGCTTGACTTCAGTGTGGGTACAGCATGGGCTTCTAGGCTTTTCCTGCTCTCTGGCTCTGCCCGCACATTTCACCATGATCCAGTTTCTTCCGTTCCTTCAACATAATCTCCTTTCAGTACTATATCTTTCTTCTTCCATTCAAGCCAAAATATGATAAAGATTTGTCAACATGTGCTCTTTCCGTTTCCTTACTGCCCAGTCTAATCTGTTCCACCCGATCAGTCCAGAAGAATGTCTTTCTCCAGATGGCTTGCAACCTTCTGGTGATCAGACTCTTCTCAGTCCTCTTCTTACTCTGCTGGGTTGCTGGCTTTGCCAATGTCAATGCCCTGTTCCTTTTGACTTAATGGATTTTTGTTGAGGAATAACATATATGCACCATTGTAAAATTCTAAGTATATTTTTGGCCTTATTATAAATGCATTCATATATGTATGTACCTTTTTAAAATTTTTATTATTTTATTTTATTTTTAAAGATTTATTTATTTATTTGACAGACAGAGATTGATCACAAGTAGGCAGAGAGGCAGGCAGAGAGAGAGGAGGAACCAGGTTCCCCTCTGAGAAGAGAGCCCGATGTGGGGCTCGATCCCAAGACCCTGGGATCATGACCTGAGCCGAAGGCAGAGGCTTAACCCACTGAGCCACCCAGGCACCCCATATGTATGTACTTTAAAAAAAAAAGATTTTATTTAGTTATTTGACAGAGAGAGAGAGATCACAAGTAGGCAGAGCAGCAGGCAGAAAGAGAGGGGGATGCAGGCTCCTTGCTGAGCAGAGAGCCCGATGGGCTCGATCCCAGGACCCTGAGATCATGACCCAAGCCGAAGGCAGAGGCTTAACCCACTGAGCCATCCACGCACCCCATGTATGTACTTTTAAGCTTTTAATTTTGAGATCATTTCAGGTTTATAGAAAAGTTCCAAGAATAGTGCAGAATACTTTTATCTACCCTTTACCCAGATCCTCAACATTTTATCAAATTTCCTTCTTTCCTTCCTTCCTTCCTGTGTTCCTGCCTTCCTGCCTTCCTTATCTATCTATGTATCTATGTATCTATCATCACTCTATCATGGGCTGAGTTGTGTGTCCCCCCATTCATATATTGAAGTCTCAACCCCTAGCAGAAAGTGACTATTCGGAAATAAGGTCTTAAAGGAGATGATTAAGTTAATATGAGACCTTTGATATAGGGCCTAGCTCAATATGACTGGTGTTCTTATAAGAAGAGGAAGAGACACTAGGGGTGTGCACATACCTTGGAAAGACCTCTCACCATGAGGACACAGTGAGAAGGTGGCTGCAAGCTGAGGAGAGAGGCCTCAGAAGAAACCAACCCTGCTGACACCTTGATCTTAGACTTCCAGCTTCCAGAACTATGAGAAAATACATTTCTGTTATTTAGGCCACCTGAACTGTGGTATTTTGTTATGGCAGCCTTAGCAAACTAATACAGTGTGTGTGTGTGTGTGTGTGTGTGTGTGTGTGTGTGTATGAATACCATTTATTTCTGAACCATTTGAGAGTAAGTTGTACACGTGATCCTCCAACAGCCTTAAGTGCTATCATGGTGTTTTTCCTAAAAACAAGGACACTCTCTTACTTGACCACAGTACAAGGATAAACATCAGAAAATTAGTAATATTACTATCTAATCTATAAATCTTATTCAGACTTCCCCAATTGTCCCTGGATATATCTTTAAAATTTATTAAAAAATTGTTCTCTACTATTTGATATGCAAACATGCTTGAAAATTATGAAGCATCATAATAAAATGACCATCTGTCCATTGATCACTCAACTTCAGATCTAGAATAGGCATCTTTGGCTATATATAGTCTATATATATAGAGAGAGAGACTATAATATATAGTCTTCGACTCCCTGATTTTTTCTCTTTGCATTATATTTCTGCCATGTCACTCCGGGTGATTGGAGCTTTTTCGCTTTGTCTCTGGAGAGGTCATTGTATAGCCATACCAAAAATTAGTTTTAGGCATTTCTTATTAATAGAGGTGGAGGTAGTGTCCCCCCCCGTTTTTTTTTTTTTAAGATTTTATTTATTTATTTGACAGAGATTACAAGTAGGCAGAGAGGCAGTCAGAGAGAGAGAGGAGGAAGCAGGATCCCTGCTGAGGAGAGAGCCCGATGTGGGGCTCGATCCCAGGACCCTGGGATCATGACCTGAGCATGGCAGAGGCTTTAACCCACTGAGCCACCCAGGCGCCCCATCCTAGGGACATTCTTACACAGCTTCCCTGACGCATGGGTTCCTGGGTTTCTTTGGAGAAACTACTGGACACTGTAGGATATGCAAATGTTCCAGCTTGCAAAGGGCATCATCTTGTCTCCCAACAGGCTTCCATCACGCTCATTTGGGTTCCTACCAGCTAAATGTAAGAGTTCTTGTTGATCCAGATCCTCAGCAACCCTTGGCAGTGTCAGACTTCTTCACTTTTTGCCAACATGGCATAAAATTGTAGATCATGTTGTCATTATCTGCATTTACTGATTATTAATGAAGTTGATCTTTTCGTATGTTGGTTGTCTTTCATGTCCTGCTTCTGAGAAATGCCTGTTCCTCTCTTTTGCTCATGTATTCAGCTGGGCTGTCAGTTGTGTGTGTTGCAGAGAACTTTTCCCCAACTGGTGGCTTGTCTTTTCATTTTCTTTGTGTTGTCTTGATGAGTAAAAGTTCTTAATTTTAAGGTAGTTGAATTTATGAATAATTTCTTCCATCATTGGTTGGTGCTTTTATTTTATTGGGGAGAGCCTTTCCCGTTCTGAAGTCACATAGATATTTTCCTGTATTTTCTCCTATGAGTTTAAAAGTTTTGGCTTTCATATTGAAAGCTTTAATCCACCTGGGACTGTTATCATTAATGGTTTGGGGAAAGGATCCAGTGTCATTTTTTTCTGGGTGGATATCCAATTACTCATGTACAATATAGCTCTTGCTTTTCCCAGTGATCTGAAGTAGTACTTTATCTATGTCATAGATCAAATTTCCATATATTTGTGGTTTGAGGCTCTCCATTCTGTTCTGTTGGTCTATTTGACCATCCCTATGTCAATACCATATTATTTCTATTCCTTGACCTTTAAAAGTATTCATATTTGGTAGTGCAAGTCCCTTGCCTTATTTTTTATTTTTTGCCAGCCATGTTTATGCTTGGGTGTTTGCTCTTCTAAGGTGGTTAGAGTTAGCTTGTCTAGATCTGCAACAATTTTGTTGTAAATTTCATTGGTGCTGCATTGATTCTATAGGCCAATTTAGAAGGAATTGACATATTTATTTATTTTTATAATTAAAAATTTTTTTTAATAAACATATAGTGTATTATTATCCCCAGTGGTACAGGTCTGTGAATCACCAGGTTTACACACTTCACAGCACTCACCATAGCACATACCCTCCCCAGTGTCCATAACCCCACCACCCTCTCCCTACCCCGCTCGCCCTGGCAACCCTCAGGTTGTTTTGTGAGATTAAGAGTCTCTTATGGTTTGTCTCCCTCCTGATCCCATCTTGTTTCATTTATTCTTTTCCTACCCCTCAAGCCCCCCATGTTGTATCTCCCCTTGTATGCCAAGTGATGTGGAACACTTTTTCATGTGTCTGTTGGCCATCTGGATGTCTTTGCAGAAATGTCTGTTCATGTCCTCTGCCCATTTCTTGATTGGATTATTTGTTCTTTGGGTGTTGAGTTTTTTAAAAAATATTTTATTTTTATTTATTTGACAGACAGAAATCACAAGTAGGCAGAGAGGCAGAGGAAAGGCAGGCTCCCTGCTGAGCAGAGAGCCTGATGTGGGGCTCCATCCCAGGACCCTGAGATCATGACCTGAGCTGAAGGCAGAGGCTTTAACCCACTGAGCCACCCAGGCATCCCTGGATGTTGAGTTTGATAAGCTCTTTATAGATTTTGGATACTAGCCCTTTATCTGATATATCTTTTGCAAATATCTTCTCCCATTCTGTCCCTTGTCTTTTGGTTTTGTTAACTGTTTCCTTTGCTGTGCAAAAGCTTTTGATATTGATGAAGTCCCAATAGTTCATTTTTGCACTTGCTTCCCTTGCCTTTGGCTGTTCCTAGGAAGAAGTTGCTGCAGCTGAGGTCGAAGAGTCAAGAGACTGTCTCTTTTCCATTGGACATTCTTTCCTGCTTTGGGAATTGACATCTTTAAATACTAAGTTTCTCTATCCACAAAGCTAGCTAGC
Source organism: Taxidea taxus jeffersonii (assembly GCA_003697995.1). Lineage (NCBI taxonomy): Eukaryota > Metazoa > Chordata > Mammalia > Carnivora > Mustelidae > Taxidea > Taxidea taxus. The sequence continues at coordinate 53,109 of ML110259.1, read as the reverse complement.
TTTCTTTCTTTCTTTCGACTTTATTTACTGTCTTTAAGTTTTAGGATTCTTTCCATTCAGGTTTTACACATCTTTTATTAGATTTACTCCTGGTGACCTTATGGTTTTGTTGCCATTGTAAATGGCATTTAAAATACATATTTTAAAATTGCATTTCCTAAATGCAGCTGATTTTTTTCCCCTTTCAGGAAAAAACCTTCCCTCTTACATACTCTTTCTTTTTTTTTTTTTTCTTTTCTTTAAGATTTTATTTATTTATTTGACAGAGAGAGGGAACAGAAGTAGGTGGAGTGGGAGAGGGAGAAGCAGGCTTCCCGCCGAACAGGGAGCCTTATCCCAGGACCCTGGGATCATGACTTGAGCCAAAGGCAGATGCTTAATGACTGAGCCACCCAGGTGGCTCTCATATATTGTTTCAAAAAGCTATCAACTTTGGGGGCACCTGGCTGGCTCAGTCGGTAAAGTCTGCAACTCCTGATTTTGGGTATTGGGCAAAGAACACCTTGGGCATAGAGCATACTTAAAAAAAGAAAAAAATCTAGCAACTTTGTTACATCTCTTATCCTAACACTTTCTTTGTAGATTTTTGGGTTTTCTATGGAAATAAATATATAATCTGTGAATGACATACATTTCTTTCCCTCTGATCTTTACATTTTTTATTTCATTCTTTTGTCTCATGTACTAGCTAGGATTACCAGTTTGGCTTTGAAGAGAAGCTGTGGCAATAACATCTTTGTCTTGTTTATTATTTTAAAGGAGATCCTAATATTTCCCATTAAGAATAAAGTTTTCTAAAGGTTTGGGTAAGTAACCTTATTATTTAGGAATTTTCTCCTAATTGTAGTTTGTTAAGGGTTAAAAAAATCACGAGTAAGCTGTTGTGTCCTATCAAATACTTCTTCTGCCTCGAATGAAAAGATAATGTGGTTTTTCTCAATTAATTTGTTAACATAATGAATAGCATTTGTAGGTTTAGATTATTAAAACATCCTTGCAATTCTAGGATAAACCCAACCTAGCCATATTAACATTTTTATGCATGGCTGGGTTCAGGTTGTTATTACCTTGTTTAAGATTTTTTGTGTCTATGCTCTTGAGTGAAATTAGCCTATAATTTTCCTTTCTTGTATTCTCCCTGTTAGGTTTTGGAATCAAGGTTATACTGTCCTCATGAAATGAGCTCAAAAGTGTTCTTTGTTTAGTTTCTGTAAGTATGTATAGGTTGGAATGAACTTTTCCTTGACATAGAGTCGTTCATAGTGTTCACTTTCTGTCTTTCAAATCTTTTCTGGATATATACATACATTCCTTTAAAAATTCTTTTCTAATACAGAATTTTGGATCAATCTCACCAGAGGTTTGTCTATTTATTATTCTTTTCACGAGGCCAATTTTTGACTTTGTTGATTGTTTTTGCTTTGCTTTGCATTAATTTGATATGCTTTCCATTAATTTAATTAATTTCTCTTAGCTTTATTACTTTTAAAAAATCTCTTTGGGTTTATTCTGTGGTTCTTTTTGTAAATTCTTTTTTTTTCCCTTTTAAAGATCTTATTTATTTATGAGAGCCAGAGAGAGTTGAGAGCAAAAACAGGGGGAGGGACAAAAGGAGAGGGAGATTCAGGCTCCCCACTGAGCAGGGAGTGGAAGAGGGGGGTGCTCCATGGGCAGGAGGCCTGGGGGTAGCTACATCCCAGGACACCAGGATCATGACCTGAGCTGAAGGCAGATGCTCAACCTACTGAGCCACCCAGGTACCTCTTTTTATAACTCATAAGTCAGATGCTTAGTTCATTAATTTTTTTGGCTTTTCATCTTTTCTAATAGAAACTTTCAAGGCTCTCTGTTTTACTAGAAAAACTACTTTGGCTCTACTCCACGGTTTTGACAGGCAGTATTTTCATTTCATCGTTCTGTTCTAAGTGTTAGATTTTCATTTGGATTTCTACTTTGATTTATGAATTACTGTGCTCGCTTCGGCAGCACATATACTAAAATTGGAATGATTTATGAATTACTTAGAAGAAAACTTTAAAATGTCTGAATGTATGGGGATTTTAAATTGATCTGTTTCTTACTGACTTCTACTTTAAATGCACTGCAGTCAGGGAACATGATCTGTGTGACATTTCTTTGGAATCGAGATCTGCTTTTGTCTATGGCCATACCACCCTGAACGCGCCCGATCTCGTCTGATCTCGGAAGCTAAGCAGGGTCGGGCCTGGTTAGTACTTGGACGGGAGATCTGCTTTTTAACCTAGTATGTGATCAATTAAAATAACTTTAAAAATGGTGCTTGAGAAGTATAATCTCTAATTGCTGGGTGCAGAATTCTAGAGACTTCCATGAAATCTAGCTTATTATGTTGTTCAAGTCCTCTGACTAATTTTCTGTCTTCTTGGCCTGCCAGTAATGGATAGGTGAATATTTAGATTTACCCCCATGAAGTGAGTTTTTCTATCTTCCTGTGCGCTTCCATCAATTTGCTTCCTAATTTTTAAAAAAAGATTTTATTTATTTATTTGCCAGAGAGAGAAACGAAGATTGCACAAGCAAGGAGAGAGGCAGGCAGAGGGAGAAGCAGGCTCCCCACTGAGCAGGGAGCCCTATATGGGACGGGATCCCAGGACCCTGGGATCATGACCTGAGCTGAAGGCAGATGCTTAGCAACTGAGCCACCCAGGTTCCACTCTGCTGCCTAATTTGTTAGGTACATGCAGATTTAGAATTGCTGTCTTCCAGGAAGAGTGAATTTTTTAGTTTTTGTGTACCACCCTTCCCTCCCTTCCCTCCCAAATAATGCTTTTTGTAAACAGCTTTCATAAATTTAAACAGCAAAGAGCTGGATTTTAAAAAAGCCAGTCTAAACACTATGTCTTTTCCATGGCTCATTTAGTACTTTTAGGTTTATTGTGATTATTGCTGTCTTTTGACTTACTTTTTTTTTCCCTTCCTTATTCAATTTTTCCCCCATCCTTTCTCCCCACTTTGGAGTTTTTGTTTGCTTCTTTTCTTTTTTTTTTTTTAAGATTTATTTATTTAATTATTTATTAGAGAGAGAGAGAGACAGAGACAGAGACAGAGAACACAGGCAGACAGAGAGGCAGGCAGAGGGAGAAGCAGGCTCCCTGCCGAGCAAGGAGCCCGATGTGGGACTGGATCCCAGGACGCTGGGATCATGACCTGAGCCGAAGCCAGCCGCTTAACCAACTGAGCCACCCAGGCGTCCCTGTTTGCTTATTTTCTTATTCTATCCTTTTCTATTCCCTTTATTGAAATGTATATATTCTTACTTCTGTATTTCTACTGAAATATATGCAATTTGAAGTTCTATGCCACATACCTAATGAAGTCTTAGGCTTATTAGATCACAGAGATCACAAGTAGGCAGGGAGGCAGGCAGAGAGAGAGGAGGAAGCAGGCTCCCCGCTGAGCAGGGAACCTGATTGGGGGGGGGGGGGCTCAATCCCAGGACCCTGGAATCATGACCTGAGCCAAAGGGAGAGGCTTTAACCCACTGAGCCACCCAGGCACCCTGGCTTATTAGTATCTTAAAATCCCTTTCTAAAGAATACAATGAGCTTTGAACACTTGAACTTTGATCATCCACAGATGTACATGCTGTTTGCAGGCAGCATTTTAATTCTTTCTGTTCCCATATGTTGTTATTATTTTATACAATGTTTGTGTAGACTTAGTTCCCTGTTTATCAATGTCTTTGCTCACCATTTTTTCTTGCACACCTGATCTTTCTTCTGGGATAATTTCCCTTTCTCTTATAGCACGTCCTTTAGATCCTCCTTTCGTAAAGACTTGCCGATGGCTCTTTTTTATTTATCTAAAAAAAAAAAAAAAATCTCCTTTTCAGCCTCAGCCTTGAAAGATAGTTTGACTAAGCTCACAATTCTAGGTTGGTGGTTATCTTCTCTTAGTTCTTTGAAGCTGTTCCCTGTCTTCTGGTTCCCACGATTGCTTTTGAGAGGTGTGCTGTCATCTAATTATCCTTCTTTGTAGGTGGTGTGGCTTTTCCTCATAGCTGCTTTTAAGATCTTTGTCTTAGGATGCACTTTGCTAGCCATTTCACCATGTGTGGCTAGATGTGGATTTCTTCTCATCCGTCTCATTAGATGTTTGTGTCACTCTCCATATCTGTGCAGGTATGGTTTTCGGCAGTTCTGGAAAAATTTCAGCCATCATGTCTTTGGATAGTCCCCCTCTGCCTTTTTCTCTTGCCTCTTTGCAGAACCTTGGTTTGGGCCACCTTGGCCATTCCCTTGTCCTTCACATTTTCTATCTGCTCCTGCCTGCGCCGTCCTCTGTGTGATTTCTTCGGATTTCTCTTTTAGCTCACCCTTTGTCTCTTCTGTCACGTCCCATCTATGGTGGGACCCATTTGTCGACTTCCAGTTGCAAGTTACCGTTTTTATTTCTGAAAGTTCTGATGTGTTCTTTTCCAGAGCTGGTGAGTTGGGTTTTTTTTTTTTTTTAAGATTTTATTTATTTATTTATTTGACAGACAGAGATCACAAGCAGGCAGAGGCAGGTGGGGTGGGGGGGGGGGGGAAGCAGGCTCCCTGCTGAGCAGAGAGCCTGATGCTGGGCTCGATCCCAGGACCCTGAGATAATGACCTGAGCCGAAGGCAGAGGCTTTAACCCATTGAACCACCCAGGCACCCCTGGCAAGTTGGTTTTTAAATGGTCTCTTGTTACTTGGTAACTCTTATGATTTCATCTTTTATTTCTTTGAAAATTTCAACCAGTTGTTTGACATCCTGTAATTATAACAGTTACAACTGCTGACATCCTTGGGGACCTGAGGCTGTTGTATGTTATATCTGCTTATTCTCACCTCTGGGTGTATTTGAGTTTTCAAAAACTTGTGGGTCTATACGTATATTCTTTGGGAATCGTGAATGACTGAGTTGGAGATGCTATCCTCCAGCCACCATGTGTTTGCTTTTGTCTGGGGCCAAAAGACATCTCTGCCTGGGGTCACGTGAGTCTCTTGGTGGTCTTGGGTTAGGTTAAGGTGATAGGCGACACCTTGCTTCCAGCCCAGTCTTGGTCTCCTCACTGCAGAACTTTTTCTCTCTCCTTGTTTTCCTATGGTTCTCTTCCCAACCAGATGTCAACTCTCAGTTTTTCTATCTCTCTGCTGATGATGCTGGTGTGCTCAGAGCAATCCCTTATCCCTACGTGCCTAGCAATGCCTTAAAAGGCACTGTCTTCAAGGATTGTAGCATGAGGGCCCAATATCCACACTGTTGCTGGGAGAGGACTCCTCTGTTTTGCACAATTCCCTACTCTCTCTCTGACTTGTGTGTTCTTCCTGTCTCTAGGCTGTTAACCATCTTCCATACTGACGCTAGAGAGAATTACCAAGGCATGCATGAGATCAAGTCACTTCCCTGGTTAAAACCTTCCAGGGGTCCCCAAGGCTCACAGGATAAAGTTCAAACTCCTCAAGGCCTGGTCCCCAGTAGTCTTTCCAGTCTTATCCCATGGCTTCTGGCCTCAAACTATGTGCTCTAAAAATTCCTAACTTCTCTGTGGCTCCCACCTTCTCTCCTGAGTCCCTTTCCATATTGTTTGTCTATTTCCTAGCTGGAGCCCAAGCTTTTTCTACTGCCTGAAATTTCCTTTCCAACTATCTTACTGCCACCTTTTTTTTTTTTTTTGGCCTGGATCATTCTCATCCTATAAGATTTATTACTTGTGCCACCTCTTCCAGGAAGCCTTCCCTTTTCCTCCACCAGGTTGGAGGGCTCTCTCTCTCTTTCTCTTTTTAAATATATATTTCTTTATTTATTTGAGAGAGAGAGAGAAAGAAAATAGGGAGAGGAGGGGGAGAGAGGGAGGGAGAAACTCAGGCAGACTTGGCGCTGAGCACAGAGCCGTCTGTGGGGCCTGATCTCATGACACTGAGATGACCTGAACTGAAGCCAAGAGTGGGATGCTCAACTGACTGTACCACCCAGGCGCCTCATTTTTTAATACTTTTTTTTTGAGGTTTTAATTTATTCATGTAAGAGAGAGAGAGAGCAGGCAAGAGTGGGAGCAGGAGCAGGGGGAGGGGCAGAGGGAGATGGAGAAGCAGACTTCCCGCTGAGCAGGGAGCCTGATGTGTGACTTGATCCCAACACCCCAGGACCATGACCTGAGCCGAAGATAGATGCTTAATCAACTGGGCTCCCCAGGTGCCCCCCCAGGCCCCTTATTTTTGTTAAAGATTTATTTATTTATTTGACAGAGAGAGAGAGAACAAGTTGGAGGATGCTTCTGTCCTCTGGGTAGACTCCTCTATCTTCCCAAAGCCCCCTGGGCTTACCTTACTCACAGCAGTCACCATCTCATGTTGAAAGTTATCATTTATGCATATGCTTCTCCACTAAACTGGGGTGCTTGACATCAGGGATGGTTTCTCACTGTCTGAGTATCCAAACTGCTTGGCACAGTCCTGGCATGGAGAAGTTCCTCCATAAACCTTTGTAGGATTGAACACAGATCCTTTTTTCCCCATCCCGAAGTTGCCCTTGCCTGAAATTATTTGTTGATTAGAAGCACTTTTACATATGATGACATCATTTGATGATGTGCCTGGGAGGTTCCCTACCAGGGCTCAGAATAAGAAAGCTCCTTTAGCAAGAAGAGGTCTGTTGGACACACAGACTGACGGGTGCCTGGCTTCCTTGTTGGGCATGAGCCGTTGTGGGTCCAGTACTCTTTCAGTTTCTGTGCCGTCCTGTGTTGTGATAATAACTTGTTATGTGATAATAAGTTATTATCACATAACAAGTTATATGATAATACTTATATGATATGTGATAATCATTATATAGGTTTGTTAGAAATATTAAATGAGTTGCTATATGCTCAGTGCTTGGCATACAGTAGACACTCAAAAAATGTCTAGGTCCTTTTTTTCTATTAATGATTGAATTCCTTGAGTTTGGGAACGCTGTGTTGTTTATTTCCTTGGTTTCCACTCCGTGTAGGTCAAGACCAGCCACGAAAGGGATATAGTAAATGTCTGATAAGTCCCTGTGTGCATGAAACCTTAACTTTCAGAAGAGGGCTACCCTTCTTGGGGCACCTCTGGTTTCCGTAACCTGTGGTTCTGCCCCCACTCTCCCCCACCCCACAGTATTTTGGGATCTGTCAAAACCAATTGCAGGGGCACCTGGGTGGCTCAGGAGGTTAAGCCTCTGCCTTCGGCTCAGGTCACGATCTCAGAGCCCTGGGATCGAGCCCTGCATCAGGTTCTCTGCTCAGCGGGGAGCCTGCTTCCCCCCCTCTCTGCCTGCCTCTCTGCCTACTTGTGATCTTTCTGTCAAATAAATAAATAAAATCTTTAGAAAACAAACAAACAAACAAACCCAATTGCAGCTTTCCGTTCTCAAAATACAAAACCGAGCAAGAGGTCAGACACATGGGGGAAAATTCTAGAATTTCCTAGAAAATTCTTTTCTGAGCTTTAGCCTACAGGCAGTCCACATGGTGGGGCCCCTGAATCTGTTGTTTCCAAAACTGTATGATGCCCTCTATGCTTCTACTAAGGTTCTCTATCTGCTCTTGCTGTCAAATCTTGTCAAAGAAGATTGCTTTCTTATGATGTCACACCATGTCCCTGACATGAGGCCCTGTAGGAGAAATCTCTTTCAGAATTAGTTCCTGGAAATATGTGTACCTGCAGAGGAACTAATCTGCTTCCTCCTTTCTGATAATTGGTAGTAGAACTTAGTGTTTCATTTCTTGCCCTGGCTACCTGGAAGCTCAATGCCTGATTTCAGGACCAATTACAACAACTATGGCAACCTTTCAGATTGCCATTTTTATTCTTGAGCAATTCAAATCTGTTGAATGAATTGGTCTTTCCTGTTGTACGCTGCCTCATGCCCTTTTGGGAAAGAGATGCAGCACATGGGTTTCAAAACTATGCCAGTAGCAACATAGCAAGTAGTCACTGCAACAACACAAGGAGGGTGACAGGGAGCAGGGGGAGAATCAGTGGGATGCCGGCAAGAGCTGTGTGGCCCCGAGGCCAGACTGCGCCTGTGCAAATCCCAGCTCTGCCCATCACTCCCCCAGGACTCCTGTGCACATTTGATAATTTTCCTGAGTGACCTCAGTTGTAAATAGGATCATCATGGTCTCTACTTTAAAAGGTCACCATGAGGATTAACGAGCATAGTTCCTACTTAGCATGGGCTCTGCCACAGAAGAAACCTCCAACTGTTTTTTTTTTTTTTTTTTAAGATTTTATTTATTTGACAAAGAGAGTGAGAGAGTACAAGCAGGGGGTACGGCAGAGGGAGAGGGAGAAGCAGACTCCCCACTGAGCAGGGAGCCCTGACCCCAGGATCACAGCCTGATCTGATCTCAACCCACTGAGCTACCCAGGTGCCCCTACTTCCAGTTGTTTCGAAGGTATCTCACTGAACAATTGAGCCTGGGTGTCTGGGCAACAAGACAAGAAGCAGGGAGGAAGGAATTGGTTTTAGGAGAATCTCGATGTGGCTGGGCACGTGCCCTTTGTTTCCAGTTTCCCCCAGGCCCTCAGCAGCCTGGGAATGGCACCAGGGGAGTCCCATTAACAGTTACGATCTGTCCTTGGCTGGCTTCTAACCCCATCTGTTTACCAGGATTTCCAGAAGCCTGCAGGGCTCATCTAGTTATTTCTGGGAGCCTCCAGGGGCTTTTGCCTAGTGTTCATGAAAGATCCGAACGGCTTGAGGTGCCTCGTGGCAACGGCCATGTTCTCTGGCCTGGGCTCCCGCTCCCTGCCCCCTTGGTGTCCACTGTCTGGGAGCTTTCTGGAGGCTGTCTCACACTTCACAGCTCTGGGGGCCCCTCTGTGGGGCACATGCGTCCTGGGGACAGAGAAGGCTTTTCTAAGCAAGGCACGCAGTTCAGAAGCTATGAAGGAAAAGACTGTCAAGTTTGACCTCATAAAAATAAAAATCTCCTATAAGACAAATGACACCAGGGACACCTGGGTGGCTCAGTTGGTTAAGTGGCTGCCTTCGGCTCAGGTCGTGATCCCAGCGTCCTGGGATCGAGTCCCACATCGGGCTCCTTGCTCGGCAGGGAGCCTGCTTCTCTCTCTGCCCGCCACTCTCCACTCTGTCAGCCTGTGCTCACTCTCTCTGACAAATAAATAAATTAAAAAAAAAAATCTTAAAAAAAAAAAAAAAGACAAATGACACCATAAACAAAGCTAAAAGAAGCAACAGACTGAGATTTGAAGGGGAAAGAAGAAAAGAATCTCAACTTTTCCCCGAAAGTGTCTGAGCATTGGGAGGCAAAGGAGGAGCGATGATTTCCCTGAGGTGGGGGTTTGGTGCCGGGTCTACCCATTGGGCTGACTCCGGATTAATCTGAGGATGCTTTCTCTGTCAGCCAGAAATGAGGTCATCCCTTCTAAGAGGACCATATCGACAAGGGGGTCACTTTTCATGGCTTCCTATTAGCCAGAGTCCAGGGCGGGCCAGCAGCCAGACACAGCTCACATAGATCCCTGCGAATCACGAACTTACGGGTTCATCCTGCTAGAAAAATCCTCCTGCTTCTAGTTGAGCTTCTGAACCGTCTCCACCTCTCCCGGCCCTGATCCTAACCAGTGGGTGCCCATCACCAGTGCAGCATGAAGAGTCCCACCTAAGTCTGGTAAGTTCTTTGCTTTCAGACATGTCAGAACAAGTTCAAGAATGGGAACACTTAGTCTGCTGGACTTGCTCACAGGCTCCCAGGGTGATCCCCAGGGTCAGGGGGAGCTCCTGAAGGTTCCAGAGGTGGTGAGGATCTGCGGCTGTTCACGTGGTCCTGGGATGCCTGTGTATACCTTCCTGCTGAGCAGTGGGTCCCCCATGCCTCTGGCAGAGAGTGGGGATGGAAGGCAGGAATAGGGGGCCTCGCTGGAAGGATCAGGACTCTCCCCAAGGCCACCCCTGTGTTATTGTGGGGACCAGGTCGGCAAACTCACCAGTAGACATTGCCAAGGGCTGTGGAAACAAGGGGTTAACAATTTGCTTGCCCCCAAATGCTACTCCCTGACCTGAGGAGCTGTGGAGAATGGCTTGGGCCACTTGAAGATGGACAGAACTCCAGCGAATCAGGCTGTCTTTCTGGTCCAAGATGGCAGAGGACGTCAAGTACCAATGGGTACTGTGGAGGAAACCACGTGAGAGACTTACCTAGTGATCCTGCCAGGCACTGGGCCTCAGGAGCGACTGTACTGACATTTCTTATCTTTTGAGAGTCAAAACCTCTCAGCTGGGATTTGTCTGTTGCCTACGATGCCCAGACTTGTCGTGTTGGGTGGGGATCAGAAGGCACCCACAGTGGCCTCGGTGGTGTGAGCGAGGTAGCTGTCAGCTTGTGGGTTTGCTCTGGGATTGACTCGAACTGGGATATTTCTCTAGGTGTTTGACTGGGAGAAATGCTTCTCCTGCTGCAAAGCCCACAACTGAGGCCAGCATTTCCATTCACGTGGCAGCCGGGAAAGTGTATTTGCTTGGGGGTTTAGACAACGGAGAACTTCTTTCCCTGTCATGTACAAGTGCAGGGCTGGAGGGATGAAGTTAGAGTGCAAGGTGACCTCCAACTTTCTTTTAAATAAGGGCTCAGGACTGGCGACACACCACTTCGGGGCCAAGGTCATGGTGATGTGCCAGAGCCTTCTGCGAGGGAGGCTGGACCCTGCAGAACACTGTGCCTCTGTGGAGGGGTGTCCCGACTTGAGCATGACTGGAACCAATGGGCAACATTTTAATTTTATTTAATAAATTTAAGTAAGCTCTATGCGGGGCTCAAACTCATGACCCTGAGATCAAAAGTCACATGCTCCACTGACCGAGCCAGCCAACTGCCCCCGACAGCATTTTTGATTCACGTAATATTCATATGTGCCTTGTTATGTGCCAGTCACTATTCTAGCTAGGCAGTTTACAGGTCCTTAGGAGAATCGCCAAGGCGGCTACAAGCAGCATCCTCATTTTAGAGATGAACGGGAGAGGTTCGTTAACTAACTTGACATTGCCCAGGAAGTGTCTGAGCCGGGAGGGGACACAGGCAACCTGGCTTTAAAGTTTGTGCGCTCAGCTCCTGCACAGTTCTGTTAGTCGGTCCCCTGGGGCTGCTGTAGCGGGATTCACCTGCTGCCACCCTTCCCTCAGCTCTGGGGTAGCTTTGCAGGGCCGCCAGCCTCAGGGCTAAGTTCAGGAGCTGAGCCAGCTGGCTGCAGGTGCCCTTTGCTGCAACAGCCCAGGACCAGCCCTGGGGCCCTGGTGATGGTGGTTGCTGCAGGAAGGGGCATGCATGCTGCCCAGGAAGGATTAAGCAGCCCAGTGGTAGAATCTGCCCTCATCTCATGGTGGGGAGACATGGGATTTTGCCACTGTGTATGGGACAGGTAGAGGGCGACAGGGCGGGTTTGGGGGAGCCACAGAAAAAGTGACAGATGGCTCCGAGCATGAAATTGCTCCTGTTGTAGTTCAGTGCATGTGGAGCCTCATGGTAGAAAATGGGCTCCCCCTCTAGATGGACTCTGAGGACTGTGACCCTCATGTTCTTGGGAGTGAGGGGCGAGGACTGGCCAGCGAGAGTCAGGGTTGCGGTGTGCGGGCAGTGGCTTGTTGGACAAGGCACTTAATTCTGTTCCCCTTTGAGAATTACTCTCCTAGGATGACTGGGAGGACCAGTCTACACAGTGGACAGCCTGGGGGCCTGAGGAAAGACAGGGGCATCTAGCAAGGAGTTAACAAGGTTCTAGGCTCCTCTCCAGGGCCTCTGAACAGGATGACTACATGACAAGGTCCTCTTTTTCAGGGGACAGTGACTGTCTTGGGAGACTCAGGGGAGAACAGGAATTCTGGTGTCCAGCCTGCACAACTGGCCATGTCCTTTTCCCCCCAGGGTCAATGCTCTTGGCAAGGCTCTGAAGGTATTACTTTTGCACGTGGTCTAACAGGATGGGGGCATTGTTTCTTCTTTTCTGAAGCTCTTCATTCTGCCCTTGCTGGGGAGGCTGAATCAGCGGGAAGAAACGAAAAGACATTACTTCTCTGTGGAGGCCCAGATCCCTTGGTGTTTCCAAGGGTTTGCTCCCCCTCTGTCCCCCGGGAGTGTGTGTGTGTGTGTGTGGGCAAGGCACTCTGAGAGGACCAGGGTTGTGGGTTTCTGCTGGTCTTTAAGCCCTGTCAAGTGCTACTGTGGGAGAGAAGAAGGGAAGCCAGGGTGTGGCGTGGAGCACCCCTACTGAGGGAAGGGTCAGTCAGGAAAATGAAACCACTGAGTATTTAAGTAGGGGGAATTTAGTGCAGGGTATTGGCTCCACAGCTTATGGAAGGGGCGAGAAGCCAACATGGAGGCTGTGAGGCCGACCCAATACTGTTCACAGCTGGGAGCCATTACCACTCCAAGGAAGGAGACACAAGACAAGAAGAAGGATTCCTGAAACTCAGGGGCTGGGTCCAGTTGCCCCATGGAGGGCCTGCCAAGCGCGAGCTGTGGCCCCGGATAGAGACACAGCTGTTGTCAGAGATGCCACCCAAAGAGGGAAGGCCGTAATGCCCTGGCTTCTCCCTTCCTCCTGCCAGTCTCCCATGAATGCCTCCTGTTGTCCCAGGGGCTGGAGACATACAGCCTGCAGGCGCCAACCCTGGGTACCAGGAGTGAGGAAGGGCTCTGAGGGCTGACAGATCTGGGACTGACATAGGGAGAAACTAGAGGAGAAGCCTGTGGGGAGAGAAGGGGTGAGGCGTGGGCTCCTGGGTCTGGCCGGACTCCCGGTGGTGGCTCGGGAGCAGGTCGCTGCTCTGGGGCTGCTGGGCCATCCGGGCAGTGCCTGGGGTGTGCGAACAGCCCCCACCACTCTGTCGGGATGCCCTGCTGGTGCTCTGCTCCCAGGTGAGGGAACTGTCAGTCTGCTGGCCCTGCGTCCTCCCAGTGGGCCTTGGAGAGGTGGCAGAGGGCTCCTGGAGCTGTCCTTTGTGGTTGGAGAGGGGCCCATGGGTGGCTGAGGCCACAAGAGTGAGAGAACAGCATGGATTTGCAGGATTTCAAGGAGGGAGAATCAAGAGGACTTGAACACTCTTTGGATGTGATCGGGGCACATGACAAGGGACACATTTTCTCTTCAGCCGGGGGAGGGTGCACCCTGGGTGCTTCAGCCTGATGCTGGTGGCCATGCCCTGGGGGGCCTCTCTGAGTTCAGGTCCCCATGTAACAAACCATAGCCTGGTTCAGAGGCTTCTGGGGAGAGACAAAAAATGAGCAGGCCCCACGGGAGGTGAAGTGGGGCTGTGAGAGCGCCTGCTGCCCTCTTCCAGGAGGCCAGAACCCTGGGGTCAGGAGGCTGCTGGGACAGCCTAGGAGCCCCACGCTGGGTGGAAGGGTGTGGGGAGTGCCTGGAGCTCGGGGGCCCAAGTCTGGTCAGGGCAAGACCTCCGACTCAAGTCCAAGCTTGGGGACAAAGTCCTCAGCTGGCCATGGGCCTGTCCCTCAGGCTGGTCCTGGGAGCTCTGCCGGGTCCTGGGACCCCCTGACCTGAGCTCACTGGTCGGTAGGCTATGAGCCTTTGCTTTCCTGGCTGAAGATTTGTGGTCAGTCCTTTCTGCCCCTGCTCAAACCCTGGCCTGGACAGCAGTGTCCTTTCTTCCTGGCCAGGCTCTGAGCTCACCCCTGGGCTTGCCTGCCATTCCTGGGAAAGAGGAATTACCAGCAGGTCTCAGAAGAGCATGGCTTCCTCCTGGACATGAGAAAGCAGAAGTCAGAGGTGGCACTGTTGGGCTGTAAACCCTGGGCTCAGGTCAGAGACCTGCGTCCCCTTTGTCCCATTTCACAGATGGGGAAACACAGACCCAAAAAGGAGATGACATTTACGGTCACTAGACAAAGATGGGAATAACCCTGTCCATAGGCCTGGCCCTTGAGGAACTGAGTCTCACTGAGTTAGTGACAGTCATGATGGGGTTCCTTTTACTTCCAGGACCCCAGCTGCACCCCATGTTTCCCCATAGCCTAGGTTCTTTGCCCCCTGCTGGGACCCCTGACCCACGACAGGCTCTGTTTTCAGCCCCTTCACCCCAACCAGACTGTGGGAAGTGGGACGGGAACTGGATCCTCTCTCCTCTGAGACCCCCGGTCCACAGCAAAGTCTTACAGACTTGAATTGAAGATGTTCCTTTCGCTGTGTTGGGCCCAAACCCTGGAGATTTAGAGGATGGAGCAGCTGTTGCTGTCATCCCCAACTTGGAGAGCTGTGACCTGGCCACCACCTTCTCCTGGCCCTGCCCAGGGGATCTGGGTAGGCTCCGAGGCAGAGAGAAGGAGCCTGGGACCCACTTTGGTGGCTTCCTGGGGAGGCCCCCATTGCTGGTCCTCCTAAGAGAGAACCCTGCTTCCCTCTCCGTCAGGCTGCTTGTATCTTTCCCCCAATTGCCAGCAGGTGGTGCTGTGTCCCCAGCTTTGCCCATCTCAGGCCTGACTCTGCAGCAGGACTCTGATGGTGGTGGGAGGCTGGGAGGCAGCCCTGGAGGGACCCTGAATCTTTTTTTTTTTTAAGACTTTATTTATTTATTTATTTGACAGACAGAGATCACAAGTAGGCAGAGAGGCAGGCAGAGAGAGAGAGGGGGGGGAAGCAGGCCCCCTGCTGAGCAGAGAGCCCGATGTGGGACTCCATCCCAGGACCCTGGGATCATGACCTGAGCCGAAGGCAGAGGCTTAACCCACTGAGCCACCCAGGTGCCCCGGGACCCTGAATCTTGCCAAGGCCCCTTTGTGGCTCTCTTCCTGCCTCTTCTGGTGGATTCTGGTGGGGCAGGATGTCTCCTGGGGCTGGCAGAGCCAACACAAGCTCGTGGCATGCCCCTTATCCCAGCTCCTTGCTATCCTGAGTGGTTTCTCTGCTGCCCAGGTATCCTGTTCTGAAGGCAGAGGCTTAACCCACTGAGCCACCCAGGCGCCCCCCAGGTATCCTGTTCTATGTGGCCTGGGTGTCTCACTCCCTGATGACTTCTATGTGCCACGCGCAGTGCTGGGTGCAGTGCAGGTACTCATCACAGAACTGTGTGAAGTAGGTACCCATTGTCTAGATGAGAACACCAAGGTCAGGGTACTCAGCTAACATGCAGTAGAGCCAAGCCTGCACCCTGCCTGACTCACCCCTGTGTTTCAACCCCTTCACTAGACTGTAGCCATGTCCTGGAGGAATTACTGCTTTTAGGCAAACGGCCCTAAATCTGGGACTCTCCTTTCCTCCTCCCCCACCTCGATCCTGCAGTACTTTGACCATCCGCACAAGATCCTGAGCTGAGCCAGAACGGACAGCTCAAAGGAGCAGCCTGGGCCTGCCAGGGCAGGGTGGCATCTTACCTCGACTTCACACTTGCGGTCAGTGAAGGGGTCGGGGGACAGGATGAGGGAGGGCCTGTCCTAGCTGCTGTGCTCCCATTCTGCTGATTCTTCACCCTGCTTTCTCCCTTGCGTGTCCCTCTCCCTCTTCCTGACCTCATTTCCAGTTCCTGGCTCTCTAGATGCCTCTCCCTCCCCGACGGTCTGTTCCCAGTTCTCCCTTTACTGTCTCTGCTGCTCTGTCAGCTCGCCTTTCTCTCTTTTTGTGTCTCCGTCTCCAACAGAATCGGAGTTAAGTGACAAAAGAAAAATGATCCCCTCCTGCCAGGGTTATTAAAATCATGTTCTACAATTGAGCCGCCAGAAGAGCCCCAGTTAATGACGGATGATGAGGCCACAGCTTCCCCACGGCTGGGAGCAAGGCGATAGGCTCTGCGGCAGGATTACCACCAATTACTCTGGGCAGAGAGTGAGCAGCCCCTCTCCTTGCCTTCCAGATCACCGCCCTCCTGCTCTGGGCAGATAAAGTCTCACTCCTGGCTGGGAGGATGGCTCTGGGGTATGGGAGAAGAGGAGACAGGTCCCCGGGAGCCAGGCAGCCCTCCAATTTGCAGGGATTACCTCAGTTTACCCAGGGCTTCCCCATCTCACAGCAGCCTTGGAGGCAGGCAAGGCAGGATTCTGAGCTCTATGGAGATCAGGGCTCAGAGAAGTTAGGTAATCCGTTCAAGGTCACACGACTAGTTTAGTGGCAGGGCTGGTACTTGAACTCCAAACTCCAGTGTCTTATTAGTCAGCCTCGTGTTCATGAAAGGAGCATTGGAGAAGAAAGGTTTTGTTTGGCAGAAAATGATAGAGCTCGGTCAATCAGATTTTGATCCAACTGGGACTGTGGTAAGAGTAGGCAAGTATGGAGTGCCTGGAGGGCTCAGCTGGCTTATCGTCTGAATCTTGATTTTGGCTCAGATCATGATTTCAGGGTGTCGAGATCGAGCCCCGCATCTGGTTCCATACTCAGCAAGGAGTCTGCTTGAGATTCTCTCCTTCTCCCTTTGCCCCTCCCCATGCCGTTTCTCTCTCTTTCTCAAATAAATAAATATAATCTTTAAAAAAGAAGAGGAAGCAAGTACATTGCAGCAAAGTGGATTTGAGTTAGACACTGGGAAGGACTTCCCAAAGGAGTGGGCACTAACAGAGATGAATGAGAGTCTGTGGTTTTTGCCTTCTCTGGTGGTCTTTCAGAACAAGAGGGATCATCGTGGTAGACTTTCTAAGCTAGACAAGGTTCTGGAGTAAGAGAAATCCAACCAGTCCCAGGAGGCTTGAGGGTCTAAGGATGGGCTATGACAGTCAGGGAGACTTGACAGGGCAAGTTGCAGGAGAGCTGAAGAAGCCCATTTGTTAGATGTACACCCAAGGCCCAGAACCCTGGAAGTGGGGTTGGGGGACTCCGGGGCCCTTTGGTTACAGATGCTGCTGGTGTGGGTTGGGGTCACATCTCACAAAGCCCTCTCATGGGCAGCTCATTCAAGTTTGCCATCCTCTCTTTGGGTGGACAACTGAGGAATTACTGATTTTATAGCTGAGGAAAACGAGTCTCCAAGAGGGGAGTGGGTTAGGAAAGGTCGGATAACGAGGTAAGACCCTGATGTCCCAGCTCCATACTCCAGTTCTTACCATGCTGCCGGGTTAGGAGGAGGCCAGTGGGGGCTGCAGCATCCCAGGGGTCTGTGAGCCCCCTCCTGACCGATCCCATATCCGGTACTGGCCTGACCACTTGCTCCCCATCCCCCGCCCCCAGGAGTTGGGGGGGCTGGTACCAGCACCACAGTCTGTACAGAATGAGTGACTATCTCTTTCCCATCTGGATTCTATTATTTCTCAGTTTATCCTGGTCAAAAACACAAGATTAACGTTTAGAGGAAAAAATATAATCTTTGAGAAAATTGAAAATATATATCATTGTTTGGGGCTGGGGGTGTGGGGGCCCTGCAAGCTAGTTTTCCTAGACTGATTGCTGGGGGCCTAGCTCAGCCCATGTCTGCACTCACCCTGGGATCCACAGGGTATCTCTTCCCCACTCTTGGGGCTCTTTTCAGGACCTGGTCTCTGGGGTGTATGTGGTGGGGGACTGGGAGGCAAGAGAAGTGGAGCCACAGGCCCTCATTTCCTTCCCTGGGAACATGGGCCTGTTCTGGATATTTTTGTGACCTCCAGATTATTCCCTGGAGGAGAGAAACCCACCTTAGTGCCATTGGCTAAGGTATACTGAGCCTTTATTATGGACCAGGCATCTTCTAACCACCTTTTGTGTGTTCTAGGGTCTGTTCATCTGCTGGGTTCTTCACACCAACCCTCTATGCTGGCACCATTGTCTCCTCTTACAGGTGAGGAAATGGACAGGGACAGCTTAAGGAATGTGTGCAAGTTCACAGAGCAAGGCCAGGGCAGAACCATTCAAGTCCAAGTAGTTGAACTCCAGAGTTCACGGTGTGACCACTAAGCCATGAAGCCTCCTTTCTTGGAAGGAGACAGGGGAGGAGGAAGAGAGAAAGTACACCTAAGTGAGTCTGTGAATGATTATACCGTATGTCCCAGTATAGAACCATGGAGACTACGCAGCTCTGTGTCCCTTGTGTCCTTGACTGGATGCAGCTATATTTGTTCATCCGTCCATTGGTCTGCTATCCTCCTACCCACTCCCATCCATCCATCTCTCTCACCTACCATCCATTTTCTATTTATTTACCCATTACTTACTCATCCATCCATTTATTACCTATTCATCTTCTCCATCCATTCATTCCTCATCCATCCATCTGTGTATCTATGTATCTGTCATCTGTTTTTAACTGTGGGGCCCCACGTATGTGGGGACACTGCCAAGTAGGTCTGTGCACACGCACACACACGTCTGAATGCATGGGATTGGTGTCAGTATATGGCCAGCTATGGGGACAGGTGGCCCCCTCCGCCCCCCACTGGAGCCACTTCCACCACATGTGGCAAGCGACCCGAGGGAGGGGACAGAGGCCCAGCCTGGGGGAGCCTGCCCTGGGCCCTGGCTCCCCTCTGAAGCCTCAGTGGGGAGTTAATTAAATACTTTCCCCAACAAGCGTGGTAATTAGTGCTAATGGCCAGCTGTAGCTCGCTGGGCAGCTGAAGAGATTCTGCTGGGGGATGTGTCTGTGTTTGTGTGTGTGCCCTCTTGTGTGTGCAAGGGACACACCGTCTCTGAGCTTGGCCGGGTGCACCTGCGTGGCCACCTGGGAGAGGAACAGGGATGTGAGCGGTGCCCGATGGGGCTGTGCGCCGGGTCGGCTCCGATCCCTGTGTTCTGGGTCCGGGTGTCCACACCGTGCGCGGTGTGTCCAGACTGCCCGGCTGCTCCAGGCGCGCTCTGTGTGTCTCCGGGGGTCCCTGAGCGCGGGGCCCTAGGGAGTGTGGACTCCTGTGCGCCAGTCACGGAGAGTGAAGAGCCGCGGGGCGGCTGACTTCCGGGGCCTGACTGACACCCCTTGCAAATAAATGTGACAATGAAATATAGTCCTGGAATTGCTCTGGATGCTCCGTCAAGCAGGCAGCGCGGAATAGGTATAGTTGTAAAAGGTTCCCTGGGGAGCCGCGGTGGCTGAGTGACAGCCGGGGCCTGCTCCTGCCTGGCTGTCTGGCTCGCCCTCCCTAAGGCCCCCCCCGGGGCTCTCGGGCATCCCCCCAGACAGGGCTGGGAGGGCCAGTGCATCTGTCAGGACTTCTTGGATTGACATCCGTCTCACTGCTGTCCGCAGAATGGGGGACCCAGCATCTGGCTGTGTCTAGGCTCCCCCCCCGCCCCGTCGGACACTCACCCTGGCTCCCCAAGGCCATGGCTGGGTTTCCCCCTGAGACGGGACTATCTGGGGACAGGTACCTTCTCAGATTGGATGTCTTGAGGGCATGGCTGTGTCCCCCTCACCCCCCAGCCCCAGGCTGGGCTCCTGGAGGACACAGCCAGATCTCCCCGGTGGGGCTCTGCCTCTGTCTCTGCCCGGAGTTTCCTTGAGAGTGGGGAGGTTCCCTCGGAGACTGAGAGACCCCTAGAGAGAGTGTCAGGTGTCCCTAGGCACCCCCAGACCCCTCCCTGCTGGTGCCTTGTGACTGCCTAGCTGGGGGTGTGCACATACCCAGAGGGGACAGGTTTGGAGGCTGGAGAGCCAAGGATGCATGAACCTGGGCTCATGGGTGTGGGGGCAGGCTTCTGGTCTTCTGGGGTTGGCCATGTGTGGCAGAGTCCTTTCCCGGCCTGAAGGCTGCGTGGGGGACATGGTGGTTTCTTTGTTTCACTTTTTGACTGGTGGGGGTGGCCCTCTGTCCTGAGAGCAGAGGGTGTGTGTGTGTGTGTGTGTGTGTGTGTGT
>ML110259.1:0-33257 GCA_003697995.1 Taxidea taxus jeffersonii | reverse complement strand
AAGGGAAGGAGAGAGAGAAAGATAGGGGGAGAGGAAGAGAGGGAAGGGGAGGAGAAGAGAGAGACAGAGAAGAGGAGAGAGAGAGGGAGAGAGGAAGGGAGGGAGAGAGAGACAGGGAGAGAGGAAGAGAGGGAGGGAGAGAGAGAGAGGAGGAGAGAGGAAGGGAGGGAGAGAGAGAGAGACAGGGAAAGGGGAAGAGAGGGGGGAGAGAGAGAGAGAGAGAGAGAGAGAGAGACAGAGGAGAAGATCTGTCAAAGAAGACAGGGGTGGGTGGGGGGGGGGGCATGATAGGGAACCTGGTCCTTTTCCCTCAAACTGGGCCCTCTCAGTCTTGTGACAAGAACATCCCTGGGGTTTCCACCGCCCTTTCTGGGAAATTTCCCGCAACTCTCTGTACACAAGGGATTCCAGGCCGTGTGTCCAGACTGCCCACAGGGGACATTCTTTCGATCTGCCCTGCCCCTCCCACAGCAGGTCCCAGGAGGGGCTGTGGCCTGGGACGGAGCCCATCCCTGCTCCCTCACTGGCCATAGCCTGTCACTGGGCAGTGGGGTGTCCCCTGTCCAGAGTCCACAGCACTACGAGTCATGAGAGCCTGGACCATGGCGTCTTCACAGCAACATCCTCGGCTCCTGGCCCATGATAGCTGCTTCACAGATACTGGTCTTAACCACTGTGTTTCACATCAGGATCCATCCTTTCACAGCTGTGGTTTCTAGCATTGTGCATGGCATGACAAAAATTAAGACCAAGATTGCTGGGCTGGCAAGCTGGAGGTCTTACCCACAGGTAGCGTATTCCATGGGATGAAGGTCAGCAAAGTCTTGGGTCCAGCCTGACTCCGAGAGAAAGATTTCCTCTTAGCCTCTATAAGCCCTAAAGGAACAATAACGTTCATATCTCCTTCTACCAGTTTCATCTCCATTTTCATACGAAACCTGGGCCTTGGCAGGAGAGGAAATTTGTGGCTGTGACTTTTGCTCTTTGTCCTGGAGGCTCGTCGCCCCACCTTTAATCTTCCAAAGAGGCCCCCTTGCTGCCCTCAACCAAACTTGAAAATTCTGAGATTCTAGTCTGTAGACCAGACAGACGGCAGTGGACATTTCCACCTTTCCCACCTGAACATGTGTTTATCATCAGACCCTGTCTGGATGCCTCTGGGTTTAACAGAGGTGTGCGTTCTGGCCAATTTTGTCAGGAAGAAAAAGAACAAAGGCAAAAACCATTATGCAGAGATGATTGTTTAAAATCCGTGCTGGCTTTTGCGGGGAAGGGAATGGGGGAGGGAGCCAAGTTTCAAAGTGTCTGCCCACGCCTGGGTCGCTGCTAATTTCATTTTAATATTAGACCATTGTACGATGAATAATTACATTCCTCCACAGAATGAAAGAAAGATGGAAAAAAGGTGCATACAGGAGGCATAGAGCATATGGGTCAGAAGCGAGGGTCGGGTCTTCTGCTTAGTAGCGGGGTGACTGTGCAGAGCTTCCTTAGCGACTCTGTGCCTCAGTTTCCTTGTCTGTAAGACAAGAATGGCACTTACTTTACAGGGCACTTGTAAGGATGAAATTAGATTCTTCGTATAAGGTACTAAGTCTCTATACTTCAATATATGAGTTTTGGGGTGGCCCCGTTCAGCCCATAACACTGGGAGAGAAAGATTCTTCAGCACATTTTCTTTTCTTTTTTTTTTTTTTTTAAGATTTTATTTATCTATTTCAGAGAGAGAGAGAGTAAGAGAGAGCATGAGAAGGGAGAAGGTCAGAGGGAGAAGCAGACTCCCCGTGGAGCTGGGAGCCCGATGCAGGACTCGATCCCGGGACTCTGGGATCATGACCTGAGCCGAAGGCAGTTGCTTAACCAACTAAGCCACCCAGGCGCCCCATCTTCAGCACATTTTTCTGCATCCAGAGCACCCTGGCCTGACCGTGCTCCTGTGCCCTCATCCATAAAATGGGGATAAACTGTACCGACCTTGTAGTTGTTCTGAGAATTAGATCAGTTAATCTCCAGAAGTGTTTAGGGTGCCTGGCACACAGTCCGTGCTCCATAAACACTGGCCAGTTTTGTGATCATTTATGAGTCTATATTATTAAAATGTTTACACTTGCTGCATTTCAGGTGATGCTGCTCCCACAGTGATGGTCGGTCCCAGCAGCCAGGACGGTGGACCGTGGTGCAAACCTCCGAGGCGGGCTTCCTGCTCAGCACCCGTGGGCTTAGAAAACTCTATCCCTGAGATCCGACCTTGAACCCCAGAGCTCCCTTGCTGAGCAGGAATTCTCTCTGTAACCCCCTGACAAGAACAGCAGGTTGTTTTTTGTTTTGTTTTTTCACACCTCCAGGGATGGGGAGCTCACTGCCTCCCAAGACAACCTTGATAGAAAGTTCTTTCTGGCAGCGTGTCATTCTGCCTATGCCTCCTCCTTCTGCCGTCTGTGGCTACCCAGCAACCCTGGTCCCGTTTCTAAATGGTTCCCCTTGGAGCCGCAAGCCTCCAATATTTCTCTTGTCACACGAGTTGTGGCCCAGCCAGGCCTTTAGCTTAGACGAGCGAGGCAGACTTTTACAGAAAATGTTAACAGCGCTCTTATTTTTCTTGATTTAAAAATGTAATACATGGTCATTAAGAAAGTTCAGACATTACAGGAAAATACGAAGAAGAAAGTAAAACCACCTATCACCCCAGCAACTAGAGATAACTAGTGTTAACATTCTCTAATTTAATTTCTGAATAGGCAATACATTCACAGGGTTCAAAATTAAAAATCATAAAAGGGTATTATTCAGGGAAAAATTTCCCTCCCACACCCCTGTCTTGTAGCCTTAGTTCTCTCCACAGACTAAAAGAGTTATTAATTTCTTATGGATATTTCCAGAGATATATTAAGATATATAAGGTTATTTTAAGATCTTTTAAGATATTGTGAGGCAATTGGAAAGGGTTTTAAAGGGTATTTTTAAGCCATGGGAGGACACACGCGCACATACACACACACACGCGCACGCGCACACGTTTTCCTTCCTACACTCTGTTTTTATTCACGGCTTTGTGTGCTAAGCAGCAGATGGAGGTGAAACTCTCTCCCTGTTGGTTTTCAGAGAGCAGATCTCTCCCCTTTCCCTGTTACACGTTGTCTTCTTGGCTGGAATGTGCTGCTTTGGACTGGCCAGGTGGGTTTTCATTCCTCCCTCAGTCTTTCCGGCTTTCTGACGTCTTGTCATTTTTGGATGTACTTGCAATGACCTTCTCCAATGCCGTGGCCTCTGCTCCATTTAATCAACATGCCCCACGGCTTCAGTCAGCATGTGCCCGTATTTTACCCAGCCTGCCTCCGACAGAAATCGACGTGGCTCCCTCGGGAGGCCATCGGATGGGTTTCTGAAGATCCTCCATGCTCTTGCCAGTCATCCTTCCAGAAATGTCATTCTGCATGGCGGTTAGCAGGTAGAATTTTTCAGTGAACCATTGTTGGCTCCTGAGGACTTCCCTTTTCTTCCTGAAAAGTTAACAAATGACCCCGAGTGCTGAGCGCTTTTCATCTACCACGCATGGTTACTTCGCACACCTGAGGTCATACCCTCACCAGCCCTATTTCAAGGTTAGGAGACAGTCTCAGAGAGTGAATCACTTGCCTGAGGCCACCAGCTTGTGGGTGGCAGAGCCATGCCTGGAGCCCACCCCCTGGCTTCCACCAGAGCTCACCCCTTCTTGGCCACTCCCCTCCTGCCCCAGGATCCTTGTTAACTCTGTTATCTGTCAGCTGAAAAATGTGCTCCAGAGTTTTGCAGGGATCTGGTCCAAGTTTCTGTCCCTGCACCGCCAACAACCTGTTGGGTCCACTTGACTCAGGGGTCCAGGCTTCTCCATGGGGTCTCCTCTTCACGCGGTTGCAGCGGGGGCTTCATTCATTCGCTGACCCATGCTCTGCCTTTGCAGATTTACTCCACGTGGTTTTGTGGAAAGGTTGCAGCAGAAGGTGTGAGCTGGTCCTCCTGAAGGCCACTGGAAGGGCCTGGGCGTGGTGCAGCAAACGGTCATGACCAAGACCGCCTGAATTTCAACCAGGTTCCACTCCTTACTACTGTGTAACCTTGGATGAGTTACTTAACCTGTCTGGACCTCCGTTTCCCCATCTGGGGAGACCAACGGAAAGGATGCGTGGAAAATGCTCAGTGTCAAGGAGGTGGTCAGTAAATTCCCTATCATTATTGTGATCATCCCAACCTTATTTGTCAAACTTCAGTTACCTGGGCCCCTCTTTTACTCCTGTTTCTCTAGTCCCTCTCTGATGGTGCAGTTCGGGTCCTAGCTGGGTGGGCTGGGGCTGTAGAGAAGAATAATCTTTGTGCCCCCCTTGAGACTTCCAGTGTGTGGATGGGGCAGCTGGGTCTGGGGAAGGGAGCCTGGGACTAACTCTGCCCATTTCTTCTCCATCAGCTTCTGAGGCCCCCTCCCTTCTGGGGGAGGGCCATTCCAGATGTCCCCCTCCCTCCCGCCATGACTGCTCAGTCTTTCTGGTTTTTGGGTTTCTCCAATGGACATGCTGGCTTTGTGCCCTCCCTCCCTTCCTCAATCAGGGGCTCTCCTGGGAAGGGTCCATGTGTCCTCAGATTGAACATTCCATGGCCTCGGCTCTCTCTCCCCCTTCAGACTGGGGCCTCCAGTGTTGGTGTGTCTTTCCACCGAGGCCCTCCAGACTGTCCCCTTCTGACTGCTGTCTTGTCCCTCTCAGAACGGGAGTACCCAAAGAGAGAGACTGTGTTTAGGGATATGACTTAGGTCTTCGCCCCTTAGGAAGTTCCTTGTGGGTAAGAAATCTATTTCTCCTTTCACACTTGGAGACACCCAGAGATAGAGGCTATATCTCCCTGCTCATTCTGGGGCAGTCTGGGAGCAAGGGTTGTGACTTCCTGCTCAGATCCGGGCTTCCCTGGGGTCAAGTTGTATCTCCTCTCTCACACTTGGGCTTTTCTGGGACGGGCCTGTTTCCTCCCTTAGACTGGGGGTTCTCAGGCTGGACATTTGGAGCTGCCCCTCTCCCCACCCCCATGCCCTGGCCAGGAGTTCAGTGCAGGCAAGTAATTGAATTCCTGTACCTGAACAAGTCAATCATGGAGTCTTAATGAGCCCTGAGTAATCTCAGACATGCGTGTTAATTAAATAGCTGTCCCGGTTCTAATCCGCTGGAAGTTAATCACTGGGGAATTAGGAAGTGTCAGCTGGGGAACTTCATTAAGGTGGTGAGGGTGGGGTCCAGCCAGGGGAGGGGGGAGCCAGGGTTGGAGTTGGGTAGGGGCAGAGGGGTGACCTGTCCTGAGTGACCCATCAGAGAGTAGGGGTGGGGGCACGTGGCTGGAGGGGTCCCAACCACCTCTGGGCAGCAGGGTCAGAGCACCCCCACCCTCAGGCTTTGCCAGCCCCTTATACCTGGGCAGAATCCCTCAACCCCAGCCTGACCCCGCCTAGCACCTGCCCGGCCTCGGGCTCCAGTCCAGGAAAACAGAATGTGCCGGGTACAGAATAGGGTTCGCGCAGGCATACTCTGGAAACAGGTGCTCCTGATCTTTCTGCTGTTTGCCCACTCCCTCATCCTGCCTCCAACCCCCACCCCCGCCACCCTCCTCTGCACCTGGGAGGAGGAAGGGATCACCTGTCACCCCCCTCTGGCTTCCAGGTGGGTCTGGCCAACGGGAGGCTTCTGTAGGGTGGTAGCCGATGGGTCCCTGAGCCCTGAAGGTGCCCCTGCAAATGGTCCAGGCTTTAAACCTTCTCCAGGAGCCCTTGGAGTGAGCAGTCTGTTTTCAGCCAGAGCCCTGACAGGTTTTGAACAACCACTCCAGGCTCAGAATGTGGCCGAATCCCAGGTCTTGATCTCTGTGGCAGGTCAAAGACGGTCCCACTGCACATTCTGTGCCACTCTTCCCACTAAGAGGTGGAGTGTATTTTCTTTCCCTTTGAATTAAGTTGGCCCCTGACAGCTTTCACCAATACTGAAAGTGACGCCGTGTCACTTCCAAGGCCAAAACTAAAGAGATCTGCCACTTGCACTTTTCTTGCTCTGCCCAGCCTCTCGGAAGCCAGGTGCGGTGTGAGAAGGCTGACTGTCCTGAGACCATATTGTGAGGAAGCCCGGGCCAGGCGCATGGAACATGTTGGGGGCACCAGACGGGTGAGCGAAATGCGGGGCTTTCCAGCCTGATCCACGTGCCAGCCAAATGCATGTGAGCCCCGGCCCAACCCGGGCAGAGCAGAAAGACCACACAGCTGACTACTGTCTGCATCCCCCGTCCACAGAATTACAGAAATAACAAACTGTTGCTGTTTTAAGCCGTTAAGTTTTGGGGTAGTTTGTGATGTAGCAAAACTGAAATGATTGTCAAGGGTATTGATTTCTTAGGGCTCTTGTTACAAGGGACCCCAAACGTGGTGGCTCAAAACGACGGAAATTTATTCTTTCATGATTCTGGAGGCCAGAAATCCGAAGTTAAGGTGTCAGCCGGGTGGGTTCACTCTGGAGCTCTAAGGGAGCATCTGTGCCCCCCACCTGTCCCTGGAGGCTGCCGGCCATGCTGGGTGCTCCTTGGCTCAGGCTCACATGGGTCCCAACACCACCCCCGCCTCTGCAGGCTGTGTTCTCTGTTTCTGTTTTCCCCTTTCTGCTTCTTCTAAGGGCACTTGTCATTGGGTTCAGGGCCCACCTCATCCAAGATGATCTCATCTTGAGATCCTTACCGTCCTTACGTCATCAAGACATGTATTTGCAAATCTGCCAAGACCCTTATTTCAGGTAAGGGCACAATCCTAGGGTCGAGGCAGATACATCTTTGGAGGCTACAAATTCAGCCCTCTACACTGGAAATCGTGGCACACTGGGGTGTGTGGTGGGGCCTGTGCTGGCGGCCCTACTTGGGACACGGCAATCTTAGCCAACAGGGATTCTCAGCCCACTGCTGACTTGCACTGTGGTTCGTGGCGTCTTTTCTCTCTCCCCTGGAGAGAGGTCTGGCCTTCTCTGGCTACCTCCATGCCATGGCCACATGTGCTGACCTAAGCATGGGGCACATTATTAGACAGACAGTCACTGAAGGTGGCCCTCCCCACGACCTGTCTTTGGCATTCTCACGGAGAGCATGAGGTTTTGTGGGGAGAGCTCTGTGCAATCCATACTTCTGAAGACTGTGGCCTTCCCTGAAGGCTGGGGTGCTCCAAGATAGCAAATGGGGGTCATGGGATAAGATACAATCAGGACCTCTCAGAGTCCTCACTGTCCAGCTCTTTGAAATCTGCCCCGGAGTCGGCTAAGGCTTTGCGGGATTAACCTCTCTCTCTTCCGGCTCTCACGGGGCTCTGGGGAGCATCTATGACTGTGTATTTTATTCTCTGCTCTTCTCCTGTCAACTCTGAAGCCTGTCCCTGGCCCTGAGCTGGGAGGTGACAGCTGGCTTGCTTCAGTTGGGAATTTTTGCTGAGCTCTGGTATCTAGATGTTGAGAGGGACCCTTCCTTACTCCCAGCCAGATGGCAGAAGCGGCTATTTCAGTGGACCAGCTCACTACCTCGAAAGCTTCTACAGCTGAGCCTGTTCTGTAGGGTTTCCCCCACTGAGTCTGGTCTACAGCCTTGACTGTATCCTTGTTTGGATTTGGTTTGTCCTGGTTGGTGGCCTCCAGAGCCATTAGCCTGTCTCTGGGTCCCTATTGCACCCCGAGTTCTCCTCTTCTGAAACCCCCCACAAACTCTGGGTGGGTGTAAGGTCTGGGTGTGTGAGAGGTGGCAGATGTGCGAGGGGCTAAGCGATGCCAGTGGACCGGAGGGCTGTGAACCCCTGGCCCGTGCTTTCTCCTGTCTCCCATCTCCCTTCTGTCTGGCCATGTTTGTTCTGCCCTGTCTGCCTGCCTGTAGGCCAGTGATAGGATGGCTATAAGCCAAGCTTCTATGCTGCTGACAATGGAAAACGGACATGCCAGCCCAGAGCACGGCCACCTTCCTGAGCTTGGCGGGGTGCTACAGCCCCTTTGTCTCTTTCTCTCTGTTCATGCCCCTCCCTCAGCAGGTGAGTCCCTTTCTGGTGCATCCTGCTGGGTGACAAGCACAGCCCAGAGCGCCTTCCCAGTAAACAGACCTGCTGCCTGTTTGATTGAGGGGGAGGGAGATTCAGTTCTCTAATTTTTTAGAAGAAATCTGCCTTTCAAGAGGCAGTCTAGGGCAACGATTAAAGTCCGAACGCCCACTGGACATCCTAAGTTTGAATTCTTTCTCTGTCTCTCTCCAGCTGTGTGATTTCAGGCAAGTTCAACCTCTCTGTTCCTCTGTTTCCACCTCTGTATCACCAGGAGAATAACAACACCTAGTTCGTAGGACTGGTGGTTTGAACGGTGCCTGGCAGGTAAGTTCTCGATCAACGTCCATCCCTATGCCTGAAGGCCAGGGCACAGGTCTGACAATGCTCAGAACTGTCTCCTTTCAACTGTTTTCCTTCCTCTTCTCTTCTTCATGCTGTACCTTTTCTCTGCTGCCTGCTGGCTGTCCAGGTGTGAAGGGAACCAGGTCCCTCTCCCTGCAGGCTTGAAGACTCCTGACAGGCAGCGGGCCATGGAGGACTATGTGATGTGCCTGGGGTAGGCTGAGCACAGAGGCTGAGCACAGAGGCTGGCATCTCAGGGCCATGGAACTGAGGAACCTGAAGGTGACTCTGGACTGCATGGCTTACAGAAAGCTCTATGTGGTGAGTAGATCTTGAATCTGGAAGGCTTCTTGTTCACTTGCCCCATCCATACTGGCCTTTTTGCTGATATACCCCTGCCTCAGGGCCTTTGCACATACTTACCCTACTGTCTGAACTTCTGTCCCTTGATAACCACATGGCTGTCTCTTTTACTTCACTTAGATCTCTGCTCAAATGTCACTTCACAGAGGAATCTACTCTGGCTAAAATAGCATTTCCCATCACTGCCTCTCCCCTTCCCCCTGCTTAGTTTTTTACCCCATAGCACTTATTACCACCTGAAAAGCTGTGTTATTTATTTGTTGGTTTCTTTGTTGCTTGTCCCCTTAAGATAATATAAACTCCTTGAGGTAAGGGGCTTTGTTTTGTTCACCTCTGCATCCCAGTGTCTATAAGGGTGTCTGTCCCATGGTTGTTAAGTAAAGGAATGAACATCGACTTATTTAAGCTTCATAATAGCCCTTGGAAATAGCTACTCTTAATTATCCCTGTGTAGAGATAGAGAAACAAAGGCCCAGAGATGATAAGTAACTTGCTCAAGGTTACAGAAATGGTAAGTGGCTTAGCTGGTTCACAAACCTGGGTAGTCTCGCTCCAGAGAGTCTCACCATCTTTGTCCCCCAGTTTCCTGTTTGCACCTGGCCCCCAGGTGTGGGATGACCTCCTGCTGCTGTCTGCTGACGGGTTGAGGGCTGGCTGAATGGGCTATAGAGAGAGGAATTTCTCATGGACACCACTCCTGTGCCTCCCATAGATTTGCAGGAAGAATAAACTTGGTCCCTAGTCTTCCTGGGGTCCACATGGCTCTGGGTGACGGAGCCCAGGATAAGCACTGGGGTGGGCTGCCCTGCAGGTCAGAGGGGACTTTTCACCAGCCCACTGCCTGACTCACTTGCCTGGCCTTCCCCCTTGTCTTCATTATCCTGAGACATAATTCTTTCTCAAGAAGATCCACACTCAGGGCAAGTTACAGGCTTTGATTGAGATTTCTCTCGCCAGAGGAGACCGTCCATGACGTTGACCCCTTCCTACTCATAGCAGACTTGACTAGTGTTCATGTGTCTCAGGTTTGGACACACGGAAGACCACACTTTCCACCTCACATGCAGGTAGATAGGGCCGCAGGACAGTTCTAGCCGACCCAGTGACTGGAGGTGGCGTGTGTCCCTTCTGAGCCGACGCATTTAAGAACCTGGGTGCTCACTCTTCCAATTCTCTGGGGGAACCTTGGAGGTCCTGTGTTCCATACGGTAGAGCTACAAGATGGCGGGTTCTCTCTTTGTCACCCTGGATCCCTGAAGTTCACCCGGCCGAGGCAGAGGCCCTTGTTTTGCTGGCCCAGTTTGAGCATGCAAAGTGGCCCGAAGTCAATCTCCTTTTTTTTTTTTTTTTAAGATTTTTTAAATTTATTTGACAGACAGAGATCACAAGTAGGCAGAGAGGCAGGCAGAGAGAGGGGGGAAGCAGGCTCCCTGCTGAGCAGAGAGCCTGATGTGGGGCTCGATCCCAGGACCCTGGGATCATGACCTGAGCTGAAGGCAGAGGCTTTAACCCACTGAGCCACCCAGGCACCCCAGTCTCTGTTGTTTCATGCTGCTGTGATTTGGGGTTAATTCGTTACTGCAGCTTGGCCTAACCTTTCCTGACGAATGCACCGTTTTGGCCCTGTTTTGTGTATCTTTAGTATTAGTGGCTCATAGCTCATTCACTGCCCATGGGAGGGTGAATCGGCAGCGTTGTTTCTGGGAGACAATTTGGCAGTTTGTGTGTATGAAAAGCCCTAAATAAATGTATTGTCTCTGACTCAGAAATTTTACTTCTAGGAATTTATCCTACAGCAATAATTGGACAAGTTCAGAAAGTTGTATGGATAAGGAGGATATTCATCACATAAAGTGGTGAGAATTGGATCAGACTAAATATCCCACAACAGTAAATTGGTTAAATAAATTGTGATCAGGTTCTACAATAGAATACTAGCTGCCCGTGGTACAGATTTATTGGCATAGAAAGAGAGCCACAGTCTATTGGAGTGCAGTGTACGCATAATGTGAGCCCATCTCTGTGGGGAAAAAATTATGTATACATATATATGTGCATGAAGATAGGCTACGCGATAGTCAGCGAAAACTTAATGGAGATTTCTGGGTGTAGGAACCCCAGGTGGTTTTATCTTTATTGTTTTTATTTGGCCTCTCTCTATTCAAATTTTTTCCCTCAGTGCTTTTGTACCATGGGTACAATTAAAAATTAAAGTGGAGGGAAAAAAAAATGACTGTGCGCTCTTGGACCTGCTAACCCCGAAGAGTCGTGCTTTCCTTATCTGTGAAACAGGCGTGCCAGTTCCCGCTTCGCTGGGTTTGAGGAGGATTCCGTGAGGTCACGTGTTATGAAGCTCCTGGCATCTGTGAGGCGCTCGAAATCCATGGTTTTTGTTATCAGTTATCAGTGAACTGAGGAATCTCGGGGGTTGGTTGCTTTATTAATGAATCCATCCCCCTATTAATTCAGTAAGCATGGTGTGGAGCTGTACTATGTGTCTGGCTGCATGATGGATAAAACCAGAGGCATAATAAGAATCGTAGATATTTACATGGTCCTTAGTGGTGCCAGGCACTATTGTAAGCGCTTGGAATTTATTCACTGTTATGATCTACACCCGGACTCTGTGGGGGGATACCATTCTTAGCCCTGTTTTATAGATTCTAAAACGGAGGCACAGAAGAGTCAAGTGACCTGCCTAAAGTCACAGGCCTGGGGGTGGGGTGGGGGGAGGCAGAGCCAGGCTCCGGAGTCCCCTGCCCGGGTTCTACCCTGCTCCCAAACTGGGAGCAGCAGGGGTGAGGTGGGAGGGGCCCATTGGGCAAGGAGAGCAGCTGAGTTGGAGCTCTCAAGGCTAATCCAGATGCCTGAGGGGGATGGGCAGGTCTAAGAGATGTCTAGTATTCTGAAGCCCCTGGCTGAGCTGAGGGACGGAAGCTCCCTGGCTCTATGAACCCCGGCTCACAGGAAACTCACACTGAGGGGGGACACCCGTCTCCTGGTGAGCTGGGTGGAAGCCAATCACGGCTCACATGCACTGTGCTCACCATGGGTGGGGGACTGGGTGAAGCACGTTCCTGCAGGCTCTCATTCAATCCTCATGCCAACTCTGAAGTAGGTGCTGCTTTATAGGACGTGCTTTATAGGACAGCCAGGTGGGGTGACTTGCCCAGGGTCTCACAGCTAGTAAGTGGGCAGCCTAGATTCACACTAGGGTCCTGAAGGACATTCTTTTTTTTTTTTTTTAATTTTTATTTATTTTTATTAGAGAGAGAGAGAGCGTGCACACAGGCAGACAGAGAGGCAGGCAGAGGGAGAAGCAGGCTCCCTGCGGAGCAAGGAGCCCGATGTGGGACTTGATCCCAGGACGCTGGGATCATGACCTGAGCCGAAGGCAGCCGCTTAACCAACTGAGCCACCCAGGCGTCCCCTGAAGGACATTCTTAACCATTTTGCTCAATATGCCCTCAGCGTGGGGCTCCCATGTCTCCCTGCCACTCCCCAGGAGGGTCGTGGGGACACAGGGGACCTGGGAGATGGCCCATTTTACAGGGAAGGAAGTGGAGGCAGGTGGGACTTGTCCAGGGTCCTGCCGTGAGAATGGAGTGGGTGCTGGGGCCCAGGCCTCTTGGCTCTGAAGCCAGAGTTCTTTTCTCTGCACCAGCTACCCCTTCTGGGGTCCCATTGCCCCTGGAATTTTGCAAAGTATGACCTACTATTCTACTAGGGTGAGGGGGAGGCATGAGCTGAGACTGCCAGTGGGTTGGGGTAGGGGACAGTGGCCCCTAAGCTGTTACCCGGGGTGGTGGTGGTAGTGTCCCAGACTCCTCTGGGGCAGGAGAATATTTAACATTCCTAGAGATCCTCAAAATTTCGGGCCCTGAGTGTGGCCAAGCCCCACCTCCAAGCAGAATCTTGGGAATACATTGTCTGTTCTCACCGTCACCACCTCCTTCCTCCCATTCCCCAATCCAGTCAGCCCTCACCTCTCACTGGCCTGGTGAAACAAGTCTTGCAAAGGTCCCAGTGAGCCCCCCATTGCCGATTCAGCGGTCACTTCTCACACCTCTGTGGACCATTCTCTCTTCCCTGAAAGAAAGTCTCTGCGCTTAGCTTCTGCCCTTGGGCAGCACAGACCAAGGCTCTCCTTCTGCTTCCCTGGCCATCCTTCTCTGTTTCCTCTGGCGGGTCTTGCTCTTCCCAACCTCTGACCATTAGGAAGACTAACATCTGACTCTTTTTTTTGGGAGTTGGGCTATGTGTTTTTCTGGGTGCAGGGGGCTGGACCAAGTATCCCATCCTCAGGGATGCTCATTAACCAACCAAACAAAAGTTAATACCACTTAAATGAGAACACCTGGACAACCACTACTCTCAACCTCCAGGAGCCCTTCTCTGCCATGACGTTAGGCTGCTGGTGACTTTGAAGAGGGAGGAGGTAGCCATGCCCCCAAGAAATGCAGGAAGTCTCTAGAAGCCAGAAAAGATAGGGAAACGTTTTTCCCTCAGAGACTCCAGGAGAAATGCAATTCTGCTGTCACCTTGATTTTAGCCTTGGACATCTGACCACCAGGACCACGAGAGAGTTAAGTTTGTATTGTAGTAAGCCACTAAGATTCTAATAATTTGTTGTAGCAGCCATTGGACATTAAAAATTTCTGCTGATATGACAGATTATGTGGGTTTATTTTTGAATGTTAAACTTCTTTGTATTCCTGGGATAACCCTCACTGGGTCATTATATAGAATCTATTTGATATATTGTCAGATTCAAGTTGCTACAATTTTGTTTAGCATTTTAGTTCTGTGTTCATGAGGGATAGTGGTTTGTAGTTTTCTTACAATGTCTTTAGCTTTGTTATCAGAGTAATGCTGGCCTCCGAGAATGGGCTGGAAAGTATTCTTTCTGCTTTAATTTTCTGGATGAGTTTTTGCCGAATTGGCATATTATGACTTCCTTAAACATTTGCTAGATTTCTCCACTGAAATCATCTGGTCCTGCAGTTTTTTGGTTGGAAGGTTTTTTTAGCTACAAATTCAATTTATTTAATAGATACAGGGTGTCTGTATTCAGGGTGTCTGCTTCTTTTTGAGTGAACTTTGATCGTTTATGTCTCAAGAAATTTGTCCATTTCATCTAAATTGTCAAATTTATTTGTGGGAAGCTCTTTGTAATATTCCCTTATTCCTTTTAATATGTGGGGAATCTGTAGGGATATCATTTCTCCTGATACCCATAAACTGTATTTTATCTTTTTTGCTTACTGGTCTACTCAGAGGTTTATCAATTTTACTGATTTCTTTGAAGAATCATGTTTTGGCTTCAGGGATTTCCTCTTTTATTTTTCTGTTTTCTATTTCATTGATTTATGCTCCAATTTCTATTATTTCCTTTCTTCTGTTTACTTTGGGCTTAATTTGCTTTTCCCACCCCAGTTTTCTTTGCCTCTTCTTTTTCAAATTGAGTTAGAGTTGATGTATAACATCATGTTGGTTTCAGGTATACAACGTAATGATTCAATGTTTGTATATGTTGCCAAATAGTCACCACAATGAGTCTAGTTAACATCTATTACCATAAATAGTTACACATTTTTTCCTGTGATGAGAACTTTTAAGATTTACTCTTAGTAACTTTCAAAAATGCAATGCAGTATTATTAAATATTAACCCTAACCATGCTGTACCTTACATCTCTAGGACTTATTTATTTTATAGGTATATGTTTGTATCTTTTGACCCCTACCAGTCCATCCCCAGTTTCTTTTGTTAAAATTTTTTAAATTTTTATTTTTTTAAAGATTTTATTTATTTGACAGACAGAGGTCACAAGCAGGCAGACAGGCAGGCTGAGAAAGAGGGAGAAGCAGGCTCCCCGCTGAGCAGAGAGCCTGATATGGGGCTTGATCCCAGGACCCCGGGATCATGACCTGAGCTGGAGGCAGAGGCTTTAACCCACCGAACCACCCAGGTGCTCTCCATCCCCAGTTTCTTAAGGTAAGAGTTGAAGTCAATGATTTGAGACCTTTCTTCTTTTTTAATATTGGTGTTTAGTGCTATATATTCCCTCCTAGTACTGTCGTAGTAGCATACCATGAATTTTGTTGTTTTTATTTTGTGTTGTGTTTTCATTTTCATTCAGTTCAAAATACTTTGTAATTTCCCTTTGACCCATGGGTAATTTTTAAAAAAATTATTTATTTATTTATTTATTTATTTATTTGCCAGAGAGAGAGAGAGAGAGAGAGAGCACTCACTCACACAAGCCGGGGAAGCAGCAGGTAGAGGGAGAAGCAGTCTTCCCACCAAGCAGGGAACCTGATGCAGGGCTCCATCCCAGGATCCTGGGATCATGACCTGAGCCAAAGGCAGACACTTATGTGACTGAGCCACTCAGATGTCCCTGACCCATGGGTTATTAAAAGTATGTTTTTAGTTTCCAAGTATTGGTGATTTTCCTCATATCTTTCTGTTAAAGTGTTCTAATTTAGT
Organism: Taxidea taxus jeffersonii; assembly: GCA_003697995.1. Classification (NCBI taxonomy): domain Eukaryota; kingdom Metazoa; phylum Chordata; class Mammalia; order Carnivora; family Mustelidae; genus Taxidea; species Taxidea taxus. Next base: position 17,995 of record ML110259.1, on the reverse strand, counting down.
TCCATTATGGTCAGAGAACATTCTTTGTATGACTTGGATCTTTTAGAATTTATTCAGACTTGATTTATGGCTCTATCTTTTAAAATATTCAATGGGTACTTAAAATTTATGTATATTCTGATGTTGAGGGAAGTGTTCTATAAATGTCGACTAGGTCAAGTTGTTTTAGAGTGTTGTTCAAATCTTCCATATCATAAGTGAGTTTCTGTCTACTTGTTCTATTAATAATTGAGTGAAGAGTCTAGAAGTCGTCAACTTAATGTGGATTTGTGTACTTATTCTTGCAGTTCTCTTTGTGCATCCTGTATTTTGAAGCTCTGTTCTTAGATGCCCACCCTTTTGGGTTATTATGCCCTCTGTATTAATTGATCTCTTTATCATTATGAAGTAATTTTCTTTATCCCTGGTGATAGTTTTTGAACTGACATCTACTTTTTCTGATATTAATATAGCTACTCTAGCTTGCTTTTGTTTAGTGTTAGCATGGCATAACTTTTGCATGTCCTTTTAACCTATATGTGTTTTTATTTTTATTTTTTTAATTTTTAAAAAGATTTATTTATTTATTTGACAGACAGAGATCACAAGCAGGCAGAGAGGCAGGCAGAGAGAGAGGAGGAAGCAGGCTCCCACTGAGCAGAGAACCTGATGTGGGGCTCGATCCCAGGACACTGGGATCATGACCTGAGCCAAAGGCAGAGGCTTTAACCCACGGAGCCACCCAGGCGCCCCCTTATATGTGTTTTTATATTTAATGTGTCTTTTTTGAGACACCTAGTTGGTTCTTGCTTTTTTGTTTTTTAAGGATTTTATTTATTTATTTGACAGAGAGAGATCACAGGTAGGCAGAGAGGAAAGCAGAGAGAGAGGAAGGGAAGCAGGCTCCCTGCTGAGCAGAGAGCCCGATGCGGGGCTCGATCCCAGGACCCTGGGATCATGACCTGAGCTGAAGGCAGAGGCTTTAACCCACTGAACCACCCAGGTGCCCTGGTTCTTGCTTTTTTATCCAACCTGACAATTTCTGTCTTTTAATTGGGGTATTTGGATCATTCACGTTTAACATGATTATTGATATGGTGAGGCTTAAACCTATCATCTTGTTATTTTTTCTATGTTTGTCCCAGCTGTTCTTTGTTTCCTTTTTCATTGTTGGTCTTCTTTTAGATTTTTTTTTTTAAGATTCTAATTTGACTCTATTGTTGGTTTATTCTCTATTAACTCTATTGTTGGCTATAACTTTTAGTTTTAATTTAGTCATTATTTTAGGATTTATTTATTTATTTATTTTAAAGGTTATATTTATTTGGCAGAGAGAAAGAGCACAAGTAGACAGAGGGGTAGACAGAGGGAGAGGGAGAAGCAGGCTTCCTGCTGAGCAGGGAGCCCAATGCGGGGCTCAATCCCAGGACCCTGGGATCATGACCTAGCTGAAGGCAGACGCTTAAGCCAAGTCACCCAGGCTTCCCTATTTTAGGATTTGTACTATATATCTTTAACTTAAAATAGTCTACAAATGGTATTGTATCAGTTTAGGTGTAGTATAAGACTTTTATAATATCATGCTTCCATTTCCCATCTCCTGGCTATAATTCTATTGTTGTCGTACATTTTACTTATATATACATGTTATAGACCTCACAATATACGTTGTTGTTTTTGTTTAAGTGGTTAATTATTTTAAAAAGTGGTTTAAATAATAACAAAACTAATATATTTACCCGTGCAGTTATATTTTCTGGTGTTTTTCATTCCTTGAATCCATATATCTATCTGGTATCATTTTTCTTCTGACCGAAGGGCTTTCTTTAACATTTATTATAGTGAAAGTCTGTTGTTGATGAATTCTTTGAGCTTTTGGGTGTCTGAAATAGTCCTTATTTTGTCTTTGTTTGGAAAGGTATTTTTGCTAGGTTTGGAGTTACAGATTAAATGCTATTACTGGAACATATGCCAAGGGTGCCCCTGCATCAGGGAGTACTTTCTCTTTCCATTGCCTGGAATGCTTTCCCCTTAGAGAGTTTTCTGCCTACCTCTTCCCAGGGTCTCAGCTCAAGTGTCCTGTCCTCATAGAGCCCTTCCATGGCTATCTGATCTAAGATAACACCTCTGTTGCTTCTCTTCGTACCATGCTTTGTTTTTCATTCTAAAATCCTCACCTGACACACCCCATAGCTATTTTTTCCTGTGCTTATCATCTTTTTCCTCAGTAGAATGGGGGCTTCACAGGGCAGGGACTTAGTCTTGGTTTATCTGTGGATTAGTCTTGGATTATCTGTGCCTAGACCAGTGCCTGACATACTGTAGATGCTCAGGGAAGCAGATTGAATGAATGAATGAATGAATGAGTGTTCTTTCTGGCCATTAAGTACAATCTACTTGCTGCGTGACTGTAGACAAGTCCTGAACATATCCTCAGGACATGTCCTTTTCTAGTGGGCAGCCCCGGCTGTGCACTGTGCCAAATGAGCCCTGGGCTTTGTTGTTCTGTTTCCCACGGCGCTGGAGGGGGCTGGGCTGGATGTTCACTATCAAGAGCCTGATGGCTCCCGGCGTCAGATCATCATGATCACCACCAGGGGGCGCTTGATGCTTGGATTCTTGACCGTGAGCTCCGCCCCCTAGCTCTTCTTTGGGTTGGTAGAAGTCGCTGTGGTTGACTATCAGAACTTCTGCGTGAAGGTGGTGTAAATGCATGTGGGGAATGGGAAGGCATTTCTAGGAGCCCTGACTTCAGCGCTCAAGGTGTGGGGTCTCACTGCTCACCTTCCCATGGCTCCCTACCCATTGACAGACCCCATGAAATGATTCCCTTGGGTCTTCCTGCAGAAGGGAAGAAGGGGGTCCACTAGGATGGAAACTGTGCAGGGTGCTCAGTGGCTTCTTATATGTCTGGAACCCTTTGACATCACTGAGCAGGTGACCCTATTATCCTTGGGGTCCATCAAAGAAGCTAGAAACCTGGCAAACCTGTTCCAGTTATTTGGCTTCCTTTGGGGTTGAGCCCTTTGCTGTCCCTCCTCAGGTCATGGAAGACCCCTGGCCGCAGATTGTCCCTTAGACTCCAAGGCCCTAGCAGGGCAATCCCAGAAGTAGTGGGGAGTTGTGTTCTGAGTGGGGAGGGTCACGTGTATACAAACTCATTTCATTCTCTCAAGAAGTGGGAAGGTTTTTGCTATTGACCCATGGATGGATGGGGGAACTGAGGCCCAGAGAGTAGGAAGATCAGTTTGAGGTCGTATATCGGCATGTGGTATATTTGGTTCTGCTGCACCTTCTGTTTTGGGTGTGTGTCCAATGCCCCCTTGGGCCATTCCTGTTCCAGAATGTTAGCTCTTTTAGCCGACATAACCTCTGAGCCTTTGCACTGCTATTCCCTCTGCCTGGAATACCTTTCCTGCAGACCCTCATGTGTCTGGTGGTTGCTTCCTGTCATTTGGATGACAGGCCAGATGTCACTGCCTCAGAGAAAATGTCCCTGACCACACCTGGTCCCTCGCATCTCAGCAGCCGGTTTTATTTCTTCTAGAGCACTTATCACCGTCTGAAATCAGCCAGTTTCCTGGCTTATGCTTTATGCTCCATCTCCCCTGTCAGAATGAAATTGCCCCTAGGGTGGGGACCTTGCCTGCCTTGCTCCCTGATGGGCCACATCTCACACATGGCACACAGTAAGAGGCCCCCGTGGGTGTTACTAAACGAATGAATGAGCAGGATGGAGAGTCGCTTGTCACTGTGCTGGTCTCCAGACAACAGGGCAGAGTCCCACTGACCCTTCCCTGGAGGCCCCAGGCTCTGGGATGCTCTGTGGCTGATGTGCCCATTCCTCTCTGGGCTTCTTACTCCTTCATCCTCGGGGTGCCCGGGTGGCCCAAGTGTTTAAGTGGCTGACTCTTGATTTTGGCTCAGGTCTTGATTTCAGGTCCTGGGATCCAGCACCATGTCTCGCTCTGTGCTCAGCAGGAGTCTCCTTGAGGATTCCCTCTCTTCCTCCGCCTCTGCCCCTCCCGCAGCTCCTGTGTGCATGCAGAAGAGAGCCCAGAAACTGCACAGGGGCTTCATGCCTTTGCTTTTCCAAACTCAGCTGAAGTGCGTGGATGGGATTTCTGACCATGGTGACTGCCCTATGTGAGAATGTGAATTCCCTGTTAGAGGACCCGACTGGTCGAGAGGCTGTAGAGGGCACCCTCCTCACTGTGCGAGTGCTCGGGGTTCCTGAGATCCCTCCCAGAGCCGTGGGGGTCCACTTGCCGGGCAGCCTGATGCCTGGGTGCAGGGCAGACTAGGCAACAGGAGGTGAGTCCTGCTTTGGGCTCAGAAAACTTGGGTTAGAATCCTGGCTCAGTCATTTCCATGCTGTGTGACCTTGAGCAAGTGACTTTCTCTCTTTGAGCTGAGAAGAAATGAGCTCTGCTTTCTGAGACTGGCTCTGGCACTCCGTCATCCAGACCCAGCTTTTTCTGACCTGGGTTCCTAGCTACCCTTCAATGGGAAGTCACCCCACCCCGACCTGGGGAGTCAGGTTCTTCTTCCCCTGGACTTAGCCTGTTCCACCGATGTCTGTAGTGTGATCGCACTGTCTGTTTAGCTGTCTGCTCCCCTTCCCACTAGGCTGGAGCCCCTTGCGTGCAGGACTGAAACTTCGTTCATTTCTGCATATATCACACCCAGCGTGGGGACAGGCACGTCGCAGATGTGGTGGTGATACTGCGGGAGCTGCGTGGCTGAGCCTGGGTTGATTTCTCTTCTCAAGGGTATCTCTGGGACAAGTCCAGTGACTTGCCTCAAATCACACAGCTCATAAGGGGCAAAACTAGAGGTGTGCTGGTCAGGTTAACCAAAACAAAACAAGCCTGAGTTTGAGGCACTGGTCACTCTCTGTGGGGCATACCTTCCCCCAGAATTTCAAGCTACCAAGATGGCCTTGCCAACCTTGAGGTTGGGAAGAGAAGCTCATGATCAGCTCTTGGCTGCGGGTATGAGCTGGCTTCAGCACGTGGTGGGGCAAAGCTGAGATTCAAACCCAGGCCTGTTTAGTGCTGACCAATCAGCATTCTAGACTCCTAAGATCTGGTATTAAGTGAAAAAAAAAAAAAAAAAAAGCAATGTGTATCAAAGGGGAAAGAGAGTATAGGTACATACAAAAGGATATACATGGATGTATCTATTTGCTTGTGTGTGTGTATCTTGAAGAATTTGCTAGAAACTCTTACACCACTCTTCCCCCCCCCCCCCCCCAGGGAGGAGAACTATATGTCTGGGATACAGGGTGGGAGAGAGGTTTACTCTGGGTGTCCTTTCTACTCTTCGATTTTGAACCATGTGAGTCCGTGAACTATTTAAAAAAAATGAACAACAGACAACAAATCCCGAAAATGAACCGACTGCAGACGGACCTGGGGTCTGCCACTCTTTGCCGCTGGGCCTGGAGCTGGGCGGGCTGTGCTGCGTGGCTTGGCCGGGGCTGGTGTTTTGGCAGCCCCCCAGCCCAGGTGGGAGGGGCGCGACGAGAGGGAGGTGCTCATCTTCCCACACGTGAAAAATAGGTGCACTTGCTTTAATTCTCATCCATGCAGTTTGGTCACTGAGACTTTGGCACTGCACTCTAAACGCAATTAGAAATTTAACAAACCTTATAAATCCTCCCTAGCCTGAGCCTTGTAAATCTCCAGAGCGGGGCCAGCTTAGCACTTATCCATCTCTGGCTTAATGACCTCCCCAGCCTGGCCTGGGAATGATTCAGGAGCAGTGACAAGTCTAATTAGTGAGTACGGACTGCAGCGGAAGCCTGGCTTCAGGAGGAGGAAGAGGGGGCGCGGTTCCTGCCCAGTGGCGATAGAGAAGTGAGTCCTGACCCTTGTCCCGCCCGTCTGGACCTCGGGGGTCTGGCACATAGGAGGAGGGGCAGGGAGGGGTGGCAAGGGCCTGATGGACTTTCCTAGTTAATGCCGCCATGCCGGTGGTGTGTCTTCCTTGGGGAAGGCCGTGGGAGGCGTGCCGCTGGTAACACTATGCGTCAGGGGCCATGTGGGGCCCAAGCAGTCTCCTAGCAAGGCAACAAGTTGGATTTGAGGCTGTGTTGACAGCCAGTCAACATCAATGTGGGTGAGTTTTGAGGGTGGGGTCTGATCTTCCCGTGCCTGAGGGAATTGCATTCCAGAGCGACACATGTGAAATCCCAGGGGGTCCACATAGCTCCTTTTTTAAGGATGGAATGTCTAGGCTTAGTGAGAAGATGCCTTTTCCAAATGAGCTATCTTCATGAGGTAGTGAGTTCCCCGTCAGTGAAGAGACAGCCTAGGATCCTCTACTATTTTTTTTTTTTAAGAGTTCAGCTTTTTATTGACCAAGTTACAGAAGAGGTGTGGTCAGAAAGACCAAAGTCCATGTCAACATCAGACTCCTCCGATTCTTCTTTCTTTGCTTCTACTTCCTTCTCCTCAGCTGGGGCAGCCCCGGTGGAGGGAGTGGGACCTTCTGCGGGTGCAACACCAGCTGCTGGGGCCGCTCCCCCAGCCCCTAGAGATGAGGCTCCCGATGTTGACATTGGGTAGGGTCTTTGCGAAAACATTTAGACCCCCTGCTCCCATGAGGGCATCAATCTTATCCTCTGGACCGTGCCGTCATCGTTGTATGGGACGTAGATGCAGGCCAGCTCCAGGATGGCAGCCATGGTGCCGGTAAGCTCTGAGCGGGTGCTGCCGCTGTGTGGGGCTCGCCATCAGAGGAAGTGAGGGCCTCACCCCAAGGTGGCCTTACCTTCCTTGGAGGGACAGAGCCCTTGAGTGGCAACTGAGGAAAGGGCCAACGTCCTTGACTATTAATGGAACCCGAGCTGTGTGTTAGGCTTTTCACACATCAGATGATGCGATCTGCAGATGATGTGTCTGTCCCATTTTACAGACGAGGAAGCTGATGTTCAGGGAGGTTTCGGGTTGTACCAGGTCATTCAGAACCAGGACTGGAATGCTGGCCTGTGTGGCTTTGGAACCCAGGGCTCTCCCTCCTTGCCTCTCCCTGCCTTTCCCCCTTTGGGCAGAAGATGCGCCCTTCAGGCTGCTCCTCCCCTAAGAGGATGCTCATGATGATTCTGGGCACAAAATGAATCCAGGCCCCAGAGCCCAGAGCCACAACCTCCTGGTTGCCTTTTGACAGGCTGTTCCACCATGTTGGTGCCCTGGTGGGAAGACGTGGGTCCTCTCTCTGCAGTCTTTCCCTCCTCTCTTGCTCTCATTCTCAGGCCTCATTTTCCTGTCTTCTCCTAGCCTCCTTGGGGCCTCTCTCTGGCCTTGATCCCAACTCCCACTGAGTTATTTGCTGGGAAGCTGGGGGTGGGCTAGGCCCGAGCTCTCTCCTTCCACCAGTCACCTCCAGTGCCTGGATGCAGGAGCAGCTCTGACACTCCTGCCTGGGGAGATGGATGCCTGTTCTGCCCCCCACTGACCCCTCTGACCCCCTCCCTGCCTCTGACCCTGGAGCAGCCACCAGGAGGAGGTCTGAGTAATTGGTTCCATCCGAGACTCATTCTCAGTGGCGCGAAAGGGAAAGTTATAAATATTTTTATCTATAACTCACGATGAATAAAAATTTAATTACACTGAAAAATTTAAATTTCATAAGAAATAAATATTAATCCTGGAGAGTGACTTTTGTGGGAAGTTAACTTTCAAATGTCGTCAGTCTGGAGGTGCCCAGGGTCTGGGAGGGAGAGGGCAGCCCCCCAGTTCCAGCTCCTGGTTTGGGGTGGAAGTCTCCCCTCCTGAGACTGAGGGTTCAAAGACTCAGAGCGCCACCCCAGGAAGAGCCTCCCCACTCAGCTCCCTCCCTCTCTTCAATGATAATTGCTTACCTGCCCCAGCCAGACATTTTTCTAGATGCTGTGGGAACTGCATGGACGTTGTTCTTGACCTCGTGGGGCATCCTGTCATGTGGAGGTAGATAGGAAATCAATAATCACCAACACAATTGCCGGGTTAGTACCCTCTGCCGAGCACAAATCCCTGCTTGGTTTTATTTTATTACTATTATTTTACTTTTGGAAAATCACACACACATACAGAACACATAAGCATGCAGTGAAGTGAATGAGGACAGTGCCTATGAAGGCTCCCTGGCCCAGGTCAGGGAAAGCTAACGTTGGCTCCCATGCGAGACGTCTGGGGGAAGGATAGGCCTGCCTTGAGGAACTTCGAAGATTGCCTGATGGATGATTTGTACTGCCTAGCCAAGGAGAGAGCAATCTGAGGGTAGGGTGGCCTAATATTAGTAATAACGTCTCAATACATACTGGAGGTTTATCCCGTGCCAGGCCCGATTCTAAGCCCTTGATGGGTATTAGCTCCTTGGACCTTACAGTGAAGAAACAGAAGAAGAGAGAGGTTAATGAACTAGGCCCAAGTCACAGCGGGTGGAAGGTAATGCCGGGTGAAACTTGAGTCCCCTGGCTTAGAGGCTTCTCTGAGTTTCTCTGAGGTGGGACAGCGCAGATCTTGGCCACAAGCGCCTGGGTTCTGGTACCCTCTGGAACCCCTGCAAACCCTCTGATGTTTCATACCTGCTGTGTGGCCTCAGCCACGTCTCTCAACCTCTCTGAGCTTCAGGTACTTCTTCTGAGAAACAAGGATTAAAAATCCCTGCTGTGTACCTCCACAGGCCTGTCTGGGACTGGGGAGTGGTGACAGAGGTGGATGTTGTCACTGGGGTCACAGAGCTAACCAGCAGCTGCTCTGGCCCATGGGTGACGGAGGGACTGCAAGCCGCCTCCCTGGGAGGCAGGCCTTGTTGCCCTTCCCTTCAGATGCTGAGGACATTGACATCTCATGAGGAGTCTGAGAAAGTCGAAGTGGTTAGAGGAGTGGCCTGTGGCGAGTGGGGGTGGGGTGGGGTGTTGCTCGGGGCCTGGGAATGAGGGCAGGATTTGGGACCTGCTCCAGGGGGGCTCTGATGTGAGCAGAGGTGAGCAGGTCCAGGTGTGCATGCTGTGTTGGGGGAAGGGGAAAGCAGGGTGGGTTCTGAGCTGCCCACCTCAGCTGCTTCCCCATTCCACAGATACTAAAACTGAGGCCATCCTGGGCTGGAGCTGTGGAGCCTGGGTCTGGGCTGTAGTTGGATGGAGGAGGGGAGCAGTGGGGGTAGGAACTCAGACTTGAACCTGGCCAGCAAAGTCCTTGGATTTTGAGCCTGAGACTGAGGCTGAAGGGGGTGTCTGCGCCCAAGTGCCACCTTGGGACAGTGCAGTCTTGTCCCAAGAGCCTCATCCTGCAGCTCTCAGTGATGGGTGAGCTAGAACTGCCATGGCTCCCATGTGGCAAGGAGAACCCAGAGGAGCCTGGGGCCCAGAGCCTAATTTCCCCTGTTATGAAGCTCCAGGGAGGTGGGTGACAGAGACCTACAATTCTCCAGGGACTAAATGGACCAGGTCCTCCTCAGGATTGGAAATTCTCCAAATCCTTATTTGGCTGGCCCAGCACCCTGAGTAGGGCTGCTTCTGGTGGTAGGTGGGAAATCTGCCTTTGGTGGCCAAAACTCAGGAATGCTTCACCCTCCCCCCGCCCAGCCCAGGCCCAGACACACATGTACATGTGCTCACACATCTAGACACGGACCTGTGTGCAGGCATGCACACGTGCATACATAGATGTGTGTGCTCGCACAGACACGTGTGCACACAGATGCTGGTGCGCAGGTGCCTCCACAGCCAGAGAGCGATTCTCCGGCATCCGTAGGGCCCCAGTCCACCCTCCCAGCAGCACTCCGCTGATGGAATACTGTAATATTTTTCTATTAAATGTTGCATTTGTTGTGCCTTTTAGTAGCTCCCCTCATTAAAAATGATATTATCCCCATAAATAAGCCGGCTCCTGAGAAGAGTGCCCGACTCCATTTCTCTTCCTAATTGAGACACTTAGCTTTGATTTGCTCGTCCGCACGCACTGAGCGGATTAATTTTCAATTAATGCTCCTAGGCAGGCGACAGCAGGCAGTGTGGGCTCGCAGCCCAGCGGCCTGGGAGCAGGGGCAGGTGGGGCTCTGGGGGGCCCAGAGAGGGTGGCTGCAGGAAAGAGAGCCCCAGGGATGGCCTGGAGCTTTGTAGTTTTGTTCTTTGTGGGTGAGTGAACCCTGGGGGGGACCTCTCCTGGGGGGAGCGCTCTCCTCCCAAACCAGGCGCTATGGACTCAAAGGCTGTGTCCTGCCCACCCCCCAAATTCTCATCTCGAAGCCCTAACTCTCCATGTGGTGGTATTTGGAGGTGGGTCCCACTCATCCTCAGAGACTCACCCCTGGTCATTGACCTTCTGGGCAAATGCTGGGAAGGTGGTAGAGCTCTGGGCTAAGCGGGCACACAGGCCCACTGACCCGGGTTCAAATCCTGGTTCTTCTGGTTAGCTTGTGACCTGATCAAGTTATTCCAACTACCCAGGCTTCAGTTTTCTCTAGAAACAAGGGTGATGATAAGAGTACTTTTTTTTTTTTTTTTAGATTTTATTTATTTGTCAGAGAGAGAGAGAGAGAGAGCGCACACAAGCAGGCAGAGGCAGAGAGAGAAGCAGGCTCCCTGCAGAGCAAGGAGCCTTATGTGGGACTCGATCCCAGGACCCTGGGATCATGACCTGAGCCGAAGGCATTGGCTTAACCGACTGAGCCACCCAGGCATCCCAAGACTACGGTTTTCATAGGGGTTGTTAACAAACAAAATTCAACAGAGTACATTGGAAGATCTCATAGGCTTTGTTAAGTGATTCATAAATCAGGCAGCATCCCATCTAGCAAGAAGAGGGGAACTTCAAGGAGCTGTACAAAATGGAAAGTTTTTATAGGAAGGAGAGTGGGGCAAGAAAATGATCAGCAAAAGGAAAGAAAGGATTGTTTCAGGCAAGGTCACCAGCCCTGAGATGGAAACAGGGCAGGGGGTCTCATTAGGTAGATTACTTCATCTTTGGGGGATGGAGAGGGCCCAGGTGACAGGATACCTTCTTGGTGCTGATCACAAATTTCCCAATGGACTGAAATTCCCTCATTTCTGGGGGAGGTTAAAACTGTGATTGGTTGTTAGGTACTAAGCCCCAGGTTGGGTGACTTGGTCTCAGTGATGTCATTTGAAGCCTGTGGTTTTCTTTTTCTTTCCTTTTTTTTTTTTTTTTAAGATTTTATTTTTAAGTCATCTCTATAGCCAACATGGGGTTCGAACTCACAGCCCTGATATCAAGAGTCGCAGGCTTTTCTGACTGAGCAGCCACAGGCACCCCAAGCCAGTGGTTTCCTTTTTAAAAGGGTGTTGTACCAATTAGATGAGAGAAAGCATTTATACGTGATACTCAGAGTATGGTTTCTGGACTGGGAGATTCGGTATTTCCCGGTTGCTTATTAGAAATGCAGAATCCGGGGTGCCTGGGTGGCTCAGTGAGTTAAAGCCTCTGCCTTCAGCTCAGGTCATGATCCCAGAGTCCTGGGATCGAGCCCCACATCGTGCTCTCTGCTCAGTGGGGAGTCTGCTTCCCTTCCTCTTTCTCTGCCTGCCTCTCTGCCTATTTGTAATCTCTGTCTGTCAAATAAATAAATAAAATCTTAAAAAAAGAAAAAAAGAAATGCAGAATCTGGGTGCCTGTGTGGCTCAGTTGGTTAAGCGACTGCCTTCAGCTCAGGTCATGATCCTGGAGTCCCAGGATCGAGTCCCACATCAGGCTCCCAGCTCCATGGGGAGTCTGCTTCTCCCTCTGAACTTCTCCCCTCTCATGCTCTCTCTCTCTCTCTAAAATAAATAAATAAAATCTTAAAAAAAAAAAAGAAATGCAGAATCCCAGTCCTGCTCTCACTCTGCACCCCCACACCCCTCCCCCCACCTGCTGTACTTGAGTCTGCACTTCCAAAAGGTGCCCAGAGGTTCCTTGGGCAGCCACATCCGAGAAGCTCTAATTTAGCACAGCTCTTGGCACAGGGTAAGCGCTCATGAGTGTAGCTGTCACGATCATTAGTCTGACAAGAATCCCTCACGTGAAGGCAGATTCTGGTGCTGGAGAGAAGCGGGGTGGTGGGGGGCTAACCGTCAGGCTCTGCAAAGGAGTGACGTGTGCCCACTTCTGCTTTGCTCCCCGCCTCAAGGTCTCCGCCAGTGGAGATGGAAATCATGACGCCGCCGCCTTCTGGAGCTGACTGGAGAGTTCGGCAAGACGAGGTGGAAGGTGTTTTTGGGAGTGGAGGGAGGTGACTGGTGTGAAGCTCTCCAGGCATGTTTGCATATGTTTTATTTACTCTCCCTGCTCTTGGTCCCATTTTACACATGAGAAATGGAGGCATTTTAAACCAAGCGAGGAGTCTGAGCTCCTTTAGTGAATCAGCTACAGAACTGGGCCTGGTCCCGGTCCTGGAGGCCTTGAGCCCCGCCAGACCCCTCAGGGGCTCCTAGAGCAGCCGGATTTGCGCTGTTGGCTGACTGCTCTGTGTGTGTGTGTGTGTGTGTGTGTGTGTGTGTGTGTGTTGGGCGTGGAGATGGCTACAGATCAGGGAGGGTGGGGGACAGGAAGGATGGGGCAGCTCTGGGATCTGACGGTTAATTAAAATGTCCTCATGGGTGATTAATCCACAGTCAATGGCTTGAATCCACAACAACCCAGCTCCTCTCTGGCCGAGCACGTGGCCTTTGTGGGGGTGCTGGGCAGGAGGCCCTGCTGTCTTCCTTCTGGTCCTGGGAGGCCCCGCACAGGATATGCTGTCGATGCTGCCTCCAAAATAGTCCCATCTTGTTTCCATAATAGCTTCTGTCATCGCTCTTGACAGACCAGCCATTAAGTCTTTGGCAAAATTGTAAGAATTATTAACATACGAGGTTTTATATTATTTGACAGCTGTCGGCTCCTTTGGAATCCACATCACCCTGTCCCCTCCCCTGCCCTCCCATCCTCTCCCTTGGCGTCACCCTTCGTGGCCCCAGAAGGATGGGAGGGGCCTCATAGCCACTGAGGAACCAAGGGGGAGACAAGCCCATGTTGAGCTTTACTCACAATCGCTCCTGCACATCTGTGGGGTGTTCCTGAGGCCTCAAACACCCCGTCTCTTGTCCTGACCTCAATCCTTCCTCAGCATGGACCCTCCCCATCCATACCCCCAGCTTCCATGGCTTCAGAGACAACTCTCCATGCTCTGCTTATCTCCCCACTGTGTCCCAGGCCCATGTACCCATCTGCTTCCTGGACTTCTCCCTGACGCTTCAGACTCCATCCTGGCTCTACCTCTTGGGTTTTCCATTTCGATCCTCCCTCCATCATGCATCCTGTCTTCTAGGCCAGAAATCCGAGGGTCACCCCAGTCTCCTCTCCCTCCCACACCCTTACAGTGTCAGGTCCCCAGGCTCTGTCCATTCTTCTTCCTAAAGGCCTCTTGACTCTCCCTTCTTCTCCCTTTGTCCTTGTCTGGGTCTCTTCCTGGGCCACCATACCTGCTTCCTCACAGGTCAGTGCCCTGCCTAGACCTCTTGGGCCTTCCATCCAGGTAGTTCATGCCTGTGCTACTTCCAAAAGCCTGCAGAGTTTCTCTGGAGCCCTCCATGCTTCTCAGCTCCCCTTTTGGCCAGTTGCTAAGGGGAGTTGCTGTATAAATGCCCTAGCTCCTTCCCCTGTGTGTGGGGCAATTGAGGCCCAGGGTCTACACAAGTCCTCGAGGTCTCCAGTAGAATGATGCTCCATTGTAGTAACTGGCTTGCTAAAGGCACACATCTCTGCATCCTCCTGCCCTGCCTTACTCCCTTGCTCCCCTGCTGGGTTTCTGGGATGCCTCCCAAAGAAATTGCTTGCACTCAAATCCTTGTCTCAGAGTTGGCTTCTAGAGCACCCAAGCCAACACAGGACTCATGGTCTGTCCATCCCACATCCCCAAGGGGGAGCCTTGGGATATGCATATCTGATTCTCTTTCCCTTCTTAGGATTGCAGGGGGTGGGTCCCCAGTGCTTCAGCTCTGATTTCTTCACACTGCTCCAGCAAAGGGGGGGTCTTTAGAAACCTGGATGTAGGCAGTATTTGGGGACTGATGCCTTCATTTGAAAAGCAGTCACCATAGGCTTCAGATAGTAAGCTTCTCTGGTCCCTGCACTGGTAAAGTTTACACCATTAGATAAAGTATTTACACAGTGATTAAATAACACAGGCCTGGGGCTATCAACGTCAAAGAGAAACACGTTCTCAAATATCAAAATAGATCACAAAACTATCCTTAATAAAACGAGTTGGTTAGCCCAGGAATTAACAAAGTAAGAGAGATGCCCCAAATCAGACCCTCATAAATGATAAAATGACATTTCAAATTAGCGTAGAAATGGAGGTGCACAGTTAATCACTTGGCAAAAATAAGGACGTTGACTTCATGCAAATTCCCAATGGGTAAAAATGTTAATATGAAAAATGAAATCATAAAAGATCTAGAAGAAACAGGTGATTATCTCCAGATGCGGTGGGCCTTCCCAGGGACACAAGGGAGGAAGGGTTGTGAGAATTGATGAAGCAAATAGAGAATCCCTAAATTAAAAAGCAGACTGGGGGCGCCTGCGTGGCTTAGTCGGTTAAGTGTCTGGCTCTTGGTTTCAGCTCAGGTCATGATCTCAGGGTCGTGGGATCAAGACCCAATTTGGGCTCTGAGCTCAGTATGGAATCTGCTTGAGAGTCTCCTTCTCCCTCTGCCTTCCCCCACTCGTGCTCTGTCTGTCTCTCTCAATTACATAAATAAATCTTAAAAAAAAAAAAAGCAGACCAAATGAGAAAATATCTTGGCAGTACGCATTATTAAAAAAAAAAAGAAATCTAGTAGCGTTTAATTGACTCAATCTCCATTTCAGTTTGCTCCTGACACCTAGGATTAAAAATCAGCAAAAGCTAAGAGAAATTCCAGAAATGTGAACATTTGGTCATCTGCTCATGAAAATGCTTACCCTCATGCCCAGGAAGTTCTTCCTGGTGTCCATCCTGCCCCTTTCTTGCTGCTGTGGGATGCTTTTCTATCCTTCAGGCCTTGGGAGAGTAGGAGAGCCTTTCCTTAAAGTGACTTCACGTACTGTGTGCGGTTCCCAGGGCGTCCAGGCCAAGAAGCTTCGGGAATTCACGGCTTGGCAGATACTGTTCAGCCATATGCAAGGTCTGGGAGAGTTCAGGCTTCTCAGAGCTTCCACTGGATCTTCATCCTGGACCCACAGGTCCACAACTGGCCCTCATCTTGTGCTGTCCTCCTCCCTGTCCCCGTCTCCTTCCCCACCCCACCATGAGCCTTCCTGGCACTTGTCCTGAGCCCCATTCTGAACCCCGTCTGGATCCCAGTCTGGAGCCTTCTTTGACACCCCTCCTCCCCAGTCCACATATCCCGGGCCGTGGCTGGAGCCCCTGTGGCCAGGTCCTGTGGGGCTGAGCTGCCGCTCTGAGCAGGCTGGCTGTGCGGGGAACAGATGGGCTCCCCGTGGACGTGGCAGCGGCGCAGAAGTTAATCCACTTTTATCTCGTTATGGTGACAGCCACCCTGTTAAATGGAATGGACTATCGATTTGGGGCTCACTTCCAGCCTGAGGATTTTCTATCACAGGCCTGAGTAGAATAGGAGAAAAGCAACACTTATTAACTCGGGTGCCAGTCAGGGAGAGCTGGGTGGGGGCAGGGGCTGGGCATGCATAGGCCCTGGGGCTGGTGAGATGGGTCCCCAGGGGCACTGGGGAGCCAGGCTCAGTCCCAGGGTCCGAGGGAGCCTCTCCTTGCCTCCTCCCTCAAGGAGGATGGGGAGGTGAGGGGAAGACGTGGGTTCATGGCCATGTTCCATGCTGACACACGCATGCACATGCAACACTGACACATACATGTTCAACATGGACACGCATAGGCACCCAAAGCTGACACACACTACACGCAACACTGGAACACATACACACGGTCATGGGCACACGCATATACACACTCAGCATTGTCACTCGCATACATAGTGTGCGGACACACGGACGCACTGCTGACGTAGATACAAGCACGCTGCCGTCCAGGGACACAGACAACCTCATGGACACGTCTGTGAAGCCACCACTGGTCCACACCTACACATGTGCCCATCGTGGACACACATATGCTCCAGATGCTAACCCAGAGCAACACACACGCCTGACTTAAGCACCAGCCTGACTCACCGCTGACACACGTGTATGCGTGCCCTGGTTCCACGCTGACCCAGCGTGGACAGGTTCACACACATCCATACACTGACACACGTGCTGAGACTCTCCTGCTTGTGGTGCTTACACGTGCCCAGAGCTGATGCCCACGGACACCCACTCGCGGACCCATAGTCTGGAGACGCACCTACAACCAACCGGCGTTCATATCCGAGGGACATGTGTGGCGTGCCACGCTGACAGCCCCGACAGACACCACACAGCAGTGATGCTGGTGTAGATACTTGTCATTGGTTGCTGACACACAAGCTAACAGTGCACATGTATATGACACACCCACGCGTGCACGCGTACACACACACACACACACACACACACACACACACACACTCATGAATCCACCAACAGGTCCCTTTGTCAGGCCCTGGGCATTATGAAGCACCTTCCTGCTAGGTTTTGGGCAGGTGCTGGGCCGAACAGAAGAGTGAGACTCGGTGTCTGCCCTCAAGCAGCTTTGCCTCCAGCGGCGAGACGTAGACACAAACGGACTGTATGGCACACACAGCAGTTACAGCTAACTCGTAGGCGGTATTAACCTACGGGCCTTACTGCTCTAAACACTTCATGTGTACAAACCTAAAGTCTTCGCAACAGCCTTTGGAGGTAGGTACTATTACTAGCCTCAGTTTATGAGGGACCTGGGCACAGAGAGGCCAGGTGAGGCGCCCAAGGTCACACAGCTCTGGAGTAGCAGAGCTGGGATTTGAACTCTGTCCATCAGGCTCTCGAGTATGTGTAACCTCTGTTGTCTCCTCACATCTGCATCTGACCAACCGCCCCCCACCCACCCACCCAAAACCAAAAACCTGCGCCACCACCCTCGGAGACCTAGAGCCAACCTCACACAGACACACACCCGCGGTCCCCTCCTGGCCCCCTCCTGGCCCATCTGGAGTGACGTGCACCTGCTTCTGGGGAGGGTGGCCTGCAGGGAGGGTGCAGTGTGGGGACTTCACAGGGCCTGCCTCTGAAGGGAGGGGCAGTTCATGTTGGAATAGGCCCTGGAGGCGAGTCCTGAGGGCTGGGGTGGGGGACGGGGGCAGTGTGCTTTTCCAGGTGTCTCCTCCGAGAGGGCCTCTCTACTGTCTGTCTGTGGTCCCAGGAACTCCTCCTCTCCCCAGTTTCTACATCCCCGCTTGCTGGCCGGAAAAATGGCTGTTTCCTTCTGCTGGGATTGCTCAGGGCCAGGGCTCGGGGCGAGGGGGTGGGGCGGGGTGACGAGTGGCAGGAGGCACTGCCAGGCAGAGAGTGACAGCCAGGGACCTGGTTTTCTTTCTTTCTTTTTTTTAAATATTTTATTTATTTATTTGACAGACAGAGATCACAAGTAGGCAGGGAGGCAGGCAGAGAGAGAGGGGGAAGCAGGCTCCCCATGGAGCAGAGAGCCTGATGTGGGGCTCGATCCCAGGGCTCTGGGATCATGATCTGAGCCGAAGGCAGAGGCTTTAACTCACTGAGCCACCCAGGCACCTCAGGGACCTGGTTTTCTTAAGCAGAAGGGGAAGGTGAGTCACTAAGCGGGATAACTGGGCCTGGAGGCTTTGCTCCTTGGGATGAGTTCCAAAAAGGTTCCTTTGGTGGCAGCCTAGTGACCAGGAGCCTGACACTGAACTTATCCCAGTCTGTCCCTGTGTAGGACTGACTACTTTTGTTCGACCCACCCCTGGGGGGCGGGTCCCTTCATCCTCAGTTTGCTCATCTGAAGAATGGAGCTCCCAAGATTGCCCGGCATGTGGTATTATTGGGGGGATGAAATGACATGATGCGTATAGAAGTGTCAGGCACAAATGGGTGGATATACAGCCCCCCCC